>CABHPR010157567.1:0-27770 GCA_902168415.1 Peromyscus melanophrys | reverse complement strand
CTCTGGGCTGTGCCCTCTGGGCTGTGCACTCTGGGCTGTGCACTCTGGGCTGTGCTCTCCAGGGTTCAGTTCCCAGCATCCACATGGCAACTGGCCACCTTCTGTTACTCCAGTCTCAGGAATCTGATGCCCTCTTCTGGCCTCCATGGGCACTGCACATACTCGGTGCACAGATATACGTTCAGGCAAAGACTCATACACAAAGTAAAAATAAATAAGATCTCAAAAAAAATTTAGAAAGAAAAATAACAAAACATCTGGAGAATTTTGATGAGGAGGACAAAGTCATAGATGATATTTTATCCAAATAGGAAAAAACTCACAAACATTCAAATATTTAGAAAAATTTAAATATCCACTGTAATAGTTGTTTATAAATAATAGTATATTATATTTTATTACAAAATCTCCTCCTGATAGAGAACACCTGTCAGCAGCAGTCTTTGCCCTAGAGGAGTTTCTATTAGGTGTCTATTTTTAATTAATTAACTGATTAATTAATTACTTTGAGGCAGTGTCTCACTGCGTAACCCAGTTCTGGAACTTACTATGCAGCCCAAGCTGGTCTTGGAATTGTGATCTGCCTCCCTCGGCCTCCTGAGCTCTGGGATGTCAGGTGTGTGCCATTGCACCCGGCTTGGGTCTCTGTCAACACAGAGGCTGTAATTATTCCATGTGTGCCATTGTGCAGTTCACTCTGTCAGCACATCTGTCCCATCACCCTCTGCGCGGACTCTGTGAGGCTTCTCCTGACATCAGATCAGAATGCAGAGCTTTGTGATCATTTCATCGCAGACACAAGCGCCAGGCCAGCATCTGTGTGCTGCCAGAGCACCGGCCCTGTGTGAACCTTGTCCGGTACAGATGCGGATGTCACAGAAGTGGAGTCACACGGCGGCATTCTCCAAATCGGCTGAAGGTTTCTGGTACTGGTTATCTAGTCTTCAAAGATTTAAAGGTGCAAACAGCCCTGTTCTCCGTGGTAAGGAAGACAGTGCCAGGGCTCTGGGTATAGCTTGCTTGCTCAGCAGGAGAACATTTGCCTAGCACACAAAAGGCCCTGGGTTCGAGCCCCAGCATTGCAAACAACAATGAAACAAATAGCTGGTCTGGGTCAAGATGTGGTGAAATACTGAGATTATTCCTGTTGGACATTAATAATCAGACAGAGAGTGTCTGTGTAGCCAAATATTTGCTACATTAGAACATTTGAGTTAAAATAAGGAGGAGGATGGTACTAAGTGGTTTTTTTCCTAACTGAAGGGGATTGGAAGAAAACAGGAACTCAGGCTGGAGTTCTTACTCAAGTTCTACATTAACAACACAAGAGTCTCTGCCTGCCCTGATGTCCTTGTCCCCGACAGCCACGGGACTGAGATTTCTGCAAAGCAAGCTCAGGAGCTCATTCTGTGTATGGCTGTATCACTGCTCATGGTGGTCAGTTCTGTGAGAAGGTTCTAAAGTAAAAGCATCATGTGAGAAGGAATGGGAGTCTTCCAGTTGCAGTCATAGGGGTCAAGGGGACAACCCGAGTAAAGCCAGGGACACCAGACTTTGAAATCCCATTGCATTCTCTTTGCTGATAGAAGCAGTTCTTCTCACCTGCCTGGGAAGGTAGACCTCTGCCTGTCACATCTGAAGGGCCTTCATTTTTCTTCCCTGCCTGGGAAGGAACAGCTGCAGAGTCTGCAGGACCTTCCCCGTCCCAGACAGCTGTTTCACAGGGCAGGAGGACTCACCTCCATCATGTATTTTTGGTTTGAGGTTTGGAACTGGCCTTGGGGCTGGGCCTGTAGCACAGTGGTAAAGCACTTGCCTAACATGTGAGAGGCCCTGAGTGTGATCTCTGGTGCCGGGAAAGGAGGAGAAAAGAAAAAGCTAGCCATTGACTTAAAACTAGATGTGAAGCCCAGCAGCATTCAAGGCAAGAGAGGTATTCATGACCCACGAGGAAATTTGCTTTACTCCAAAACCACCCATTTTCTGTGCCTCAATTCAGACAAAAATTTGGGGGAATACATGTGAGAATGAACAGATGCCAAGGACGTACAACAACGGTGGAGGGGTACAATGTCGGGCAGGAGGAGTGTGTTGGTCTGTGCCTCCTAGGTGGGTGGGCATTTGGGCTTACTGTTATAGGAGTGATGCTGACGTGCTAGTTGGCTGACTGACATACGAACCAAAGAATCCATCATGAATCATACAAGAGTGTGAACATCTCATGGTATTCGGTCTATGAATGTTCTGGGGTCCTTAAGAACCTGGGCTTGGTAGAATCCCACATTTGTTTTCCATGATGATGGGAAGGGTCAAGTAGGAACTGTTAGAATCCTCTCCACCTCTAAGACAGTCAACTGAGTATAATTCTTGGGAAACCAGAGGTATAAGTGCCAGGGGTGGTGGCTCTGCCCCCTGCCATTCAAATCTCCTATTTTCATTCAAGAAGAGAGACATTCAGGAGCAGGATGTAGACTGCCCTAAACTCAGCCAAGTGGGGACTCCACTTGCAGGTGCCATGCCAGATGTGGTTTTATTATTTGGATACATGAACTCATGCTCTGGGACCTGATGTGTAGCATCAGATGCAACAGATACCTCTCCAACATCCCTGTCCATGGACACCACCGGAAGTAATTTGCTGTTAGCCAACAAGGCCAGCAGTACACCTTCACCCATCGTCCTTGCTCAGAGGCACACTAAGTCTCTACCTCTGCTAGAATTTGTTCCCAGGAATCCTTCTCACCTTTCCCTGACAGGACGTTGTGCTGGTCTCCTGAACTGACAGTACCATGGTGACTGTACTTGAGGAAATGGTAACAAATCTAGACTGATAGGTAAGACATTGACACACACAGCGTAGACAATGTGATGTGTGACATGTCCAGGGACTTCCACTTCGGCAAAGTTTCTCCGGGCCTGGTGTATGGGACATGTTGTTGCTGTAACAAAATGCCTGACAAGGCAACTTAAGGAAGAGAGTTTATTCTGGCTCACACTCTAAAGGTACACAGTCCATCGTCCATCGTGGGGAAGGCATGGTGACAGGTGCATGAGGCAGCTTCGCTATCTACATTTAGGGTGGGTCTTTTTACCTCACTTATTATAATCTCAAAATCCCCTCACAGAGGTGACATGCCCAGAGGTTTGTCTTCAGGTGATTCTAGACCCTGTCATTGTTGGTGATCAGTATTAACCATTATACAAGGTGAAGGATAAACTTGCATCTGGCCACTCACACAGTTAAGAAGAAGACCTGAGGTCTTGTGGGCTTCTTTACACTGAGAAGACATAACTCTGACCTATTCACTGAGTGACCCAAAAGAGGCAGGCCTTCATTGTGGTCTGGAATTGGACTCCATTGCAATAGGTCCAGGCTGTTGTACAGGTGACTTGGAGACTTGGGCCATCAGCTCCAGCAGATCCAATGGTGTGTCATTGGCAAATATAGATGTTGCTTGGAACTTTTGTCAGGTGAATTTCTGGTTGCTGGGATTTGGGAGCAAGGCCCTGACAGGAATAGATGACAGCTCTCCTTTGAGTCCATGCTTGCTCTGCTGCTGGGTCTCAGTAAAAATGGGAGACTGGCTGTGGGATCAGCTACCAAGTTACCACATGTGGTGGTTTGAAATAAAATGGCCCACAAAGGGAGTGGCACTATTAGAAGGTATGGCTTTGTTGGAGGAAATGTGTCACTGTGGGGGTGGGCTTTGAGGTCTCCTATGCTCAAGCTACTCCCAGTGTCACAGACCACTTTCTGTTGACTGCAAGATGTAGGATTCTCAGCTCCGGAGTTCTCCAGCACCATGTCTGCCTTGCACACTGCCATGCTCCCCACCATGATGGTAATGGACTGAAACTCAACTGTAAGCAAGTCACCCCAATTAAATGTTTTCCTTATAAGAGTTGCCATGGTCATGGTGTCTCTTCACAGCAATAGAAACCCTAACTAAGACAGAAGTTGGTACCAGGGACTGGGGTATTGCTGTGATAGGCTTGACCATATTTTTATTTGGAGGAATTTGGACTTTGGTACTTTGAGTTAGGAAAGCGGTGGAATGCTTTAAGCACACAAGTAGGAGCATGGAAGACAATGGTGCTGAGGGTGATTTCAACTGTGAGGAGCTAGATCAAGAGGTCTCAGAGGAGAAGAATATTAATATGTGGCCTAAAGATTGTTCTTGTGATATTTTGGTGAAGAATGTGACTGCTTTTTGCTCTTGTCCGAAAAGTTTGCCTGCGGCTAAAGTGAAGAGTTTTGGATTAATTCCATTGGTAGAGGAAATCTCAAAACAGCCTAGTTTTGACTTTGTTGTGTGGTTATTAGTGTTAACTCTGATAAAGATTTATAATGAAAAGGAGCAAGCTGAGCAAATAAAAATACAAAATGAACAGATTGAGAAAAGGGGCACCAGGAAGTGGGATAGAGCTAAATCCTGTGTTCAAGGAGATGAACAAATTAAGAAATGGAATAAAGGGAGTGGTGACCTCAGGGCAAGACCCCACCCAGTTAACTTTCCAACTTGTGAAAATGAATTAAAGAAAAGCTTAGAGCCAGGTGTGGTGGTACATGACTTTAATCCCAGCACTGGGAAGGCAGAGGTAGGTGGATCTCGGAGACTGAGGCCAGCCTGGTCTACAGAGCGAGTTCCAGGACAGCCAAGCTTAGGCAATGGAGGTAATCATTAAAAACAGAAAGCTGGTGAAGCTGTAATTGAACAAGGGGGCCGTGTTCCAGCCCCAGCAAGCAGCAGAACTCGGCAGTTCGGGCCACGTGGTCTGGCTTTAGAGTTAAGGATAGAAGAAAGGGGCTGTGGAATTTGCCTCCGCATTTAAAGAAAGCCTCAGTGTGTTGGGTCAGCCTTCCATCCCTGTGATGAAATACCTGAGGCAACCGACTGAAAAGGAGGAGAGTTTGGTTTGACTCAGGGCCTCAAAGGTTTCAGGCCAGTGACATCTGGCTCCATTGCCTTGGGCTTGGTCATGACAGTGGAAGCCAGTGATGGGGAAGCCACTCACCTCACAGCAACCAAAAAGCAGAGAGAGGAAAGGGCAGGGTCCCAATATTCCCTTCAAGGCCACATATCACACCCTAAGTTCCTTCCAATTGTCCCCACCTCCTGAAGTTTTCGTCACTTCTCGGTAGACCATGAGTTGGGGACCAGGCCCTTGATACAGGGGCTCCTGGGCATACTCAAGGCCTAACTATGACACCTGGCTTATAGAACCATCCCCCAACCCTGCCCCCATCACCACAGGCCTCCTCCTGGCACCTCCTCTGTTTCTGTGTCTGCCCGTGGTACTCTTACATGAATCTAGAGAGTTTCAGGCTAGCTTGGCCTAACTTTATCTTAGTCCTATCTGCAGGATCCTGTCTCCTGACCAGTCCACAGTCCAAGGTTCTGGGGATACCTGGGTCTTGAGGGAAATTGTTCAACCCAATATTTGACATAAAATAGCAGAGGTAAGTGTGGATCATTTCTGCACACTTTTTTCTGTCTCTCTCTCTGTTCTGTCCCTATTCTCAATTTCTCGGATCACACTCTGGGGTAGGTCAGTTGCCATGTTGGAGTTCCCTCAGACAGCCATGGGATAGGCCCCTGTGGTGGGAAGCTGAGGTTTCTAGGCAACAGTCATAGGGTGAGTTCAGAGGCTGGTCCACTGACCCCAGTAAAGTCACATGATATTGTGCCTGCAGCCTCAGGGCAGACCCAGACCCAGAGCCATATGGCCAAGCTGTCCCTGCCTTCCAGATTCACAAAGCCACATGTTAATAAGGGTTCGTAGTTCTCAGTTATTAAGTTGGGGGGTCATCACGTGAGGCGGCACAGATAAGGGGACAGGTCAGGTGTCCTCCAGTAAAGAACATGCAAAAGCCTCGATTAGGGTGGAATCTGAGAGAAGCCGGGGGAATGTTCTAGAGGTGAGGGCTGTTTCTGGCTGTAAGGGTCTGGCACCCAGAGAGAACTCCCTGATCAAGGCTAATGGCCCAATGTTTCTAGAATGAACTAAAGATGGTGCCTCTCTTTTGGCCTCCTGTACAATATAGAGGAGATGTCTGCCAGTGTGTATGTGTATGTGTGGAGGGGGGGTGGGCATAGGCCCCCTCCTTTCATGGCCCTCTGTCTCCTCCTGTTTTCATTTTCCTGGGTTCCTCAATCACCCTCAACAGCTGTGAGCTGCTTTCCACCATGCTGGCAGACCTTCTCAGAGCTATGGAGGAAAAGTGCGACCCGGTCTTGTGAGTTATAAATGAGTCCATTAAGGGAGGTGGATTCACTAAAAGGCTGCCTTTGCTCCACCTGGTCCAAAGCCTCCCTTGCATGATCGATGACTCCATAGCCTGCAGACGGTCCTGAACCTCGGTGCATTCTTAATGCCTCAAAAGTTTCCAATTAAAGGCAAATGGCTCTTGGCAAAGTGCAAAGCATTTTTACTAACTAAAATAAATACCTGGGCAGGCTCCATGGTTTATGACTTCTCCACATAGCTGAGAATAAGCAGCTAAGGAGTCAGGGGGTGAGGGATGGTAGGAATGAGCGACCCGTCAAGCCTGTGAAAGGCACCCCAGAAAACAGTGCTGGGGTGGTGATCCTGGGCTCCTGGGTGCCTGGGCTGGGAAGTCCTACACGTGTGGACTTTGGTTGTTGCTGCTGTTGTTTGAGACAGGGTCTCATGAAGCCCAGGCTGACCTCAGACTCTCTATGTAGCTGAGACTAACTCCTGCCTCCTCCCAAGTGTTGGGATTACAGGTGAGTGCCAACACCTCAGTTCTGTGAGTTGTTGGGACTCGAACCCAAGGCTTTGTGAATTCTAGGCAATCTCTCCACAACTGAGCTGGGGCCCCAGCTTTTCAATCTTCCTAGGCATGGGTGAAGTAGGTGGTGACTGGTAGAGGTCGCATGGAGACTACCTGCAGGCCCTTGGCCTCCACTGTGTCCCTCCATAGCCCAGCTCTGAGGCTCTTTCTGCACCTGCCTCATAGCTCTGTGGTAGAGGAGGCTGGGCAGTGAAGGGGGCTTAGAGTTCTGGGAGATTGGGGGTCAGGCGTCGCCATGGCTACCATTCCCTCTGTAGGTAATCTTTTCCTGTGATGGCTCCCTGCCCTCAGCAGATGCTGAGCGGGTGTTTTCTCTCCTTTTTCCATCCACCCTTTGAATTCAGAGCTTCCTGGACACACTGGTGGATTGGTGTCTGCAGCAAGCTGGACAGAACACTTTCTGAAGGCACCATCCCATTCAGGGAGTAAGAGTGATACTGACCTTGAAGCTTTCAGACCCCTAGAAATTTCACCTGCTGGACCGAAAGGGAATTGTCCCTTCCTTTCGTCTCCCAGCCCAAGGAGTTGGGACCTCCTCCTCCCTCTTCCTTCCACCCCGCTCTCTATGCTCATGGTGCATGTGGCCACTACATGGCCCCTTTCAAGGGACCATGGACCTTACCCAGGACCAAGGATTAATCAGAGCCTCACCATGGACAGAAGGGAAGCTATCCTGGGTAAGGATCTGACCTATCAGTTGGGAAGGGACATTTCCAGTGTTGGTGGTGCAAAGCCATTGTACATGGCTTGAGTTGAGGATGGGAATTGTTCCCTACCTGCCAGGCTACCCTCCCTGTGCTGCACTTAGCTAGGCAACCATGAGTCAAGACCCCACACATTTGATTTGTAGGAAGGACGCAGTTTCAAACTGGGACTTCGGGGCAAGACACAGGACTACCACAGCTCAGAGTCCTTGACAGCACTAGGAGGGTGATAATGGACTAGGAAGAAATAGCTGGAGGAGCCTGGGCACTGGGTCATCAAGACTCCCATTCCCAGCATCCCCTGCCTCACATGGGGTCCCAAATATAGCTGGCTGAGGCATGGCCACCTCCCACTGTCTGTGAACCATGTAAGTGCTCAAGGTTCGGCTTTCAGATATGCATGACCTGTCACTAGAAGCCAAGGGGCCCTTATGAGAGTCCAGCTGTCCACCACAGTCCTGTCTGCATGCCTAATAGTCTCAGGAGGGAGGCAGTATGACCCACTCTGCAGATGGCAGCTCAATGTAGCACTTTCAGGTCCCTGGCCTAGGGAGGAGCCATGCTGGAGATGAGGTCAGCTCAGCCTGTGCTGGGACAGCTGCTGGGGCGTCCTCAGTAGTGGACTACATTCATGGCAGCCAGGCTTGGGGAACTCCTGTGGATGGGTAGAGGTGTCCCACGGGTTCTCCAAGTGGGGAGCGTCTTAGCCCTGTGTGAGAACCCAGAGGCTGATGTTACCTCCTCCGGGAGGGGGGCACTGAAAGGAGGTCATCTGCTGGTCACCTTCCATGGGAACCCCAGGGACTCACAGTATTAGGCTGAGCATCATCCTTCCTTCCTGGTTGTGTCCCACTGTCTAGGTTGGGCCAGCCTTCCTGCCTCAATGGGTCCTATTTGTCCCACATACTTGTGGTTTGGTTGGTATTTGCCAGTCACAACTCCCGATTCTACCTTCTCTCACAGACTGTGTAGGAAGTTGGCTTCTGATAGCTGGAGGCTCAATTTCCTGGTGGCCCATGACCTCCCTTCAAGGTCACCATGTCCCTTAGAACCCCACCCTATCTGCTGATGGGTATTTTAGGACATATGGCCATAACTGGCACACATTCATGAAAAATAAGAAAATAAAACCTGGAAATAGTAAAAGGACACCTTACATCACACAAGGGGAGGAGGCACACGGAATATGGGGTCTAAACAAATGGAACCTGGAACTTGGAACATGGATGTGGTTGCCTTAGGCTTGTGGTGGCTCTGGATGCATATTTCTTTGTATGTTTCATACAACACATGGGTTATGGAAAATCACTCATATGAGCCTTTATTAAGGAGTCCATGATTTCACATCCTTCTCTCCTGAGTCATGCTCAGATCACCCTGGCCCTGCCTTCCTCCCAGGCTCTCCTTCCCATGGCAATCCTTGGACAGAGAGGGTGACATTGCCCATTGCTGGAGTCCTGTCAATCCTGGTTCTGTGAAAGGCCCAGTGTCCCAGATCAGCCCTCAGAAAGGACAGTGTTCATAAGATAGTCTGATACGATATCCCCAATGTGTCTCCATTCCAACAGCTCATCCTGAGAGGCCCCACCCTCTCACTCTCATTCCTAATAACCCAGGAAACCATTCCCCAAGACTCATGGGCAATAGTGAGGACAGCGGACTCTGACCTCAGACCCTTGTCCTGGAGTTCTCCAGCCTAGGCCTCCTGGAAACCCATCCTCTTTGCTGGGACGGGGGGGGGGGCAGCTGGGGGGAGATATGGCTGCCTTCCTAGAGATGGAATCTCAAGTGAGAAGACACTGTCGACTGGGGCACCAACCAGGGCTGAAAGGAAACTGTGACTGGCCAGGAACACAGAGTTTTCTAGCAATGGGCGCCTTCATGGCCACCCTCCACCTGCCAAGGGCTATTTTCTTGTCTTGGAGTATTATGAGCTGTACTGAGTTCCTGCGAGAAGTCATGCTGAAGTCCTGATGCCTAGGACCTTGTGATGCTCCTCGTTTGGAAACAGATCCACCACGTATGTGACAGGTTACAGTGAGGCCATACTGCATCAGCCTCCTCATCCAACACGTGGGACATCATTATAAGGACACAGGCACAGGAGACCATGGCCGCGTGGCCTCAGAGGCAGGGACGGAAGTGTTACCACCACAAGCCAAGGAGAAGCAAAGCTTGGCAGCCACCACAGAAGCCAGCCAAAGCAGGGAGGACTCTTCCCAGCACTTTCAGAAAGTCCACATTCCAATCAGCACCTTGACCTCAGCCTTCCAGACTCCATATCTGTGGGAATATGTTCAAACCACTAATGTTCGGGTCCTTTGGGCAGTCCCAGAAAATTCATATGTCATTATCTCATCATGGAATAAAGTTAAACCCCCCCCCCCAAACCTACCCCTCACCTAGAGGAACTTCAATGGCTGTTCCCATGCACAGCCTTAGCCCTGGTGGTACCAAGGCAGAACTTCTGGGGCTAAACTAAATACTAAAATATCCCTGGTCACTTACACTGGGTCCCTAGGCTGACTTTACATAGATGAGAAGTATTCCCATAGACACAGCAAACACTTTCACAAGACTGCCCTTGGTGGACACTGAGCCTATCTCCCGCCTCCCCCTCCTCCCTCTTTTCTCCCCCCCCTTGCTCCCCACCCTCATCCCTTGCTCGCACTCTCAAATCTCCCTGACTCTTTAAAGCAATGAGAAAACACAGACCTTTCTGATTGCAAATGTTTTTAAATGCCTGCGTATTAATGACTGGTTGAGTATGCACGCTGGCGAGTGGAGGGCTATCCTTCTTGTCTTAAATGAGAAAAAGTCATAGGAAAAATGGGCTTTGTGTTGTCAAACATTACTCTGAGCAGACGCCCTCTGAGCGCCCGGCTCTGGGGGCTTCCTGAAGCCAATTGCATTTTTCCTGGAGTGTGTTTAACGTCAGCACCCTGAGGAGCTTGGCTGAGAAGAGCCCCGAAGGCCAAATATTTACACAGCCAACCCTGAGCCCCATGGAAATGACCTCAGGAACATTGTTTTTAATTCGTGAGATGTGGAGAGGAACGGGAGGCACGGCCTTTTCAACACTTGTTTCTGGACCATGGAAGCTCAGGGATACGGTTCCTGGGTAGGGACACTATGGGTCTTTTCTGGACCCAACTTCCTTCCTCTGTCCTTACATAAAAGTCACAGAGCTTGAGCACATTTCTCCTGTAAAACGCAGGTAGAAACAACACAGGTTCCCTGGGGTACTTCGAGGACAGGGTGCTCTAGGGAGGCAGCCACTCTCCAGGTAAAGATCTCAGCAGAGAGCCACACTGATGGATCCAGGGGATCTGGGTGGAGAAGCTTCCAGCAAAATGACAATCCAACCAGAAGACATAATTGGTCTTCTCTTCCCTTCCCCCCCCCCCCCCCCCCCCCCCTCCCTCCCTCCCTCCCTCCCTCCCTTCCTTCCTTCCTTCCTTCCTTCCTGTTGCTTCTTTTCTTTTAGCCAAGGAAGACCTTGACCATCAGGTTCTCCCAAGATTACAGGTGTGAACCACCACACCTGGTTTGCGCAGTGATGGGGTTGGAACCCAGGGCTTCATGCATGCCAGGCAAGCACCCTGCCAGTGGAGCTGTTCCCAGTCCCTGGTGCTATTTCCTTCTCCAACTTCCCTCTGCAGCTGAAGAGTAGGTTTGCTTGGAACTGGCCTTTGGCCACCACCAGGGCCCTACCCTCTCCACTGGCCTTCTCCAGCCTCCGTCTCCCTGCTGGGCCAACCTGACACTTGATAAACTCCGGTTCCCAGAGCCTTGCCTGTTTTAGGTGCAGCAAATCTTCCAAACCTCCTGGCCCTCAGGACGCCCCTTCAGCCAACATGCCAGCTTTCTTGTCCCCCAGGCTATGTCTCTCTGAAGGGCAAGTTTCACAATGGTCCCTTGAGTTCTCCTGTAGGCTTAGGCTCTAGTTGCCTCTAGTAGAATCTTGATACACCTTCTCTTTATCTGCCCTCTCCAATTCTGCATCACAGCCCTCCTTCCCTTCCTGACTTCCTGGACTTGCCCTCAGGAAAGCTACCTGCCCTGTAGGCTTGTATGCAGGCTGGCTTCTGGAGGGGCCCAAAGGGTGTGTTTTCTGAACTTCCAACCAACCCAACTATGGTACCATGATCTACAACCACTGTCTGTCCCTTCCTGTTGTCGTGACTTCCCTGAGATGATGGACTATTATACTCACTTTGGAATGGCAAGCAATAAGCCTTTTTTTTCCTCCTCTGAGTTGTCTTTGGTCACATTATTTTATTACAGCAACAGAGAAGAGACTAATACAGAAATTGATACCAAGACACAGGGGTGCTTTTGATAAACCTGACCATGTGGCCTTTCTGTGTTTGGACTGTTTTGTGGAAAACTTTGAAACTATGGGTAGGAAAAGTGTTGAGTGTTGTGAGCACACTTCATATTCTGTGCAAACTTAGAAGTAAGAGATGTTAAAAGAAACGTGGGCAAAAAGTTCCAGCTCACAAGGTTTCAGAGGGAAGCAAGGACATGTCCAGAACCTGGGTTAGAGACAGATGGTGTGATAAGCAGGCTAAAACTCTGGCTGCACTATGACTGTCTTGGAAGTCTGTGTGAGGCTGGATTAAAAAGGAGTGGACTAATTTCTTCAGTGGTAGAAATTTCAAGACAGCATACAGTTGAGTCTGTGGCACAGTTATTCCTGATTACTCTTACACTGGTTTACAATTTAAAAGGGCAATCAAAGAATTTTAATGCACAGTTTGGAGAGGAAAAGAGCACTAAGTAGCTTAATGTTACAGCCAAGACATGTGCTGAAAGAGAGGCTATAATTGTGACAGGCCACATCCAAACAGATGAAGTGCTTATGGTTACAACAGAGAGGCCAGCCTTTACCAAGTAGAGGAAAACTCTTCCTGCCTGATGTCTCTGGCTGGGGCATCAGCTCTTCTCCTGTCCTTGTACTTAAACAGAAACACAGGCTCTCCCAAGGTTGCGAGCCTGTCAGTCTTAGGGCAAGAACCATACCACCAACTCTCTTATGATCTTGAGATTCAGCCTGGAACCAAACCATGGGCTTCACTGGGTCCTAGGTATGTTGGTTTACAATAAGGATCCTGGTGTTTACATAACTTCATAGTCACATGAACAAACCCCCCATCTCAACCATTGTATACAAGTACATGTGAGAGACACACACACCTATAAGGATCACTACATACACATGCCTGGGAAGTTAGAATGGACCTTGGTTTCATTTCTCTGAAGTGCTCTTACTGAGACAGATTGTGGGACTGAGAATATATGTTTTTCTCAGCTTGTGTTGCTGGGATGAAGTATCTACCCTGCACAGCTCAGGGGAGGATCCTCTGGTTGGTTATTTCTCACTAGTTCACAGGTTCTAGTCTGCCATGGTAGGGCAGGCATGGAGCAAATTAGTTCATATTGTGATGGCAAGGGAGAGGAGGGAAGAGAGAGAGGGAGGGACGGGGAGTGTGTGTGTGTGTGTGTGTGTGTGTGTGTGTGTGTGTGTGTGTGTTGTCTTCCTTTATTCCCTCTGTCCCTCTAACTCATTGGATAGTGCCATTCAGGGCAGGCCTCCCCTCTTAGCTAATCCTTTCTGGAATTTTCTCAAAGACATCCTTAGGTGCTTTTCTAAGTGCCTAGGCATTTCTTAATCTAGTCAGATTGGCAATCAAGGGCAGCCATCACAGCGTGGCTCTGGTGGAACAGGATTTTTAAAAATGAGTTTACTGAATTGGTCTCAGAGTTTCTGGAAGATTCTCTAATAGGATTATATCTAAGGACATAAACTACTACTTCCAATAGTCAGTGAAGCCCTTGCCATAGACAATTCTGTCACCATGACCGGGGACATCTCAACTTTCAGAACAGTGAGAAGCTTGAGGACCTGAGTGTGATGCCCAGAGCCCATGTGAAGAAGCTGGGCATGGAGGTACACACTTGGAAACAGGCATCTAGGTCCTTGGTTCTCACCAACTAGCTAACCTCACCTGGTGGCAAGTTCTGGGCCAATGAAAGGCCCTATCTCAAAAAATAAGAATGATATCCAAGAATTACCTCTGTCCCACCCTACATGTGCATGAATGTGCATACACACCAACACACACCAACACACACACACACACACACACACACACACACACACACACACACACAGAAAAGTTTTTTTTTTAAAGAATGCTAAAGGTGTCGGTGAGATCAAGGGTGGGCTAATCAGCGACGTCAGCACACGCTAAGCTAGAAATGATTATCCCCAAGAGACTTGGCTAGCTGGGGCCAAAAGGCATAAGTGCTAGAGGAATAAAGGAAGGCTCTGAAACCCTGGTGCTGTGGATGTTCTGTACGGCAAATGTGTTGCCAATAAAACACTGATTGGCCAGTGGCTAGGCAGGAAGTATAGGCGGGACTAACAGAGAGAATTAAAAGAGCAGGAAGGTGGAAGGAGACGCTGCCAGACGCTGCCTGACGCCGCCATGACAAGCAGCATGTAAAGATGCTGGTAAGCCACGAGCCATGTGGCAAGGAACAGAATTATAGAAATGGATTAATTTAAGATATAAGAACAGTTAGCAAGAAGCCTGCCACGGCCATACAGTTTGAAAGCAATATAAGTCTCTGTGTTTACTTGGTTGGGTTTGAGCGGCTGTGGGACTGGCAGGTGAGATTGATTTGTCCTGACTGTGGGCCAGGCAGGAAAACTCTAGCTACACCCTGGTGTCACATAAGATGGCATTCAGAACTTCTGGCTGTGAACATGCTTTATCCTTTAAGAAAACGTGAAATGACCCACAGGTGATTCAGAGAACATCAGGACTGCCACCACAGTTCCAGGAAGCAAAGCAGTGTCTTCTTTGCTTTCGAAGCCTGGGGCTGTGTGGGCCAGGCCACCCCACTCAATGTTTCAGAGGCCGGACCACCAAGAATGTGGGCAGCCACACAGAGCAGCAGCTGGCCGACTTGAATGGGTGATGTTGCTCCAGTGAGCGCAGGTGGCACAAGACAGTGATTCAGCTCAGGAGAGTTAGTCCCCATCCTCAGGGTCTGATGGAGTATGCTTTGTTTGGTTTTGATCTTGCTTGGGACTTACCAACTCTCTAAAAATACTTTTATTTTTATCTCATTTATTATTATTAATATTAATTATTAGTGTGTGTGTGTGTGTGTGTGTGTGTGTGTGTGTGTGTGTGTGTATGTGTACAACTAGTGTGAGTTAGTTCATCTACTGTGGCCTCCAAGAACAGAACTCAGGTTGTCAGGCCTGGTGGCAGGCACCTCTACCCACTGAGCCATCTTGCCAACACAGGGCTCATCACTCCTTTCTCCTTTCCCACACCCCCTCTTGGAATGAGCATGCCATGCTCTACGTGCCTGGTACTTTGGGAGTATATAACTTGTTCTGGCTTCAGAAGTCTACAGGTAGGAGGAATCTTTGTTGAGTTTCTGGACTTGAAACTGATGCTGGAGTTGGTTAAGAATTTAGGGGCTGTCAGAATGAAGTGGAACTATTTTACCCATGAGAAGGCTATGAACTTGGAGGAGGGAGCTATAGGCAAAATATTGTGGAGTCATATCCCTTCTCTAGATTCCTATGTTGAAGCCCTAATTCTCAAACAAAGGCTGTTTGGAGAAAAAGAGAGGTAAGGCAGGCCAAGTGAGGACACGCGAGTTAGGCTCTGAGCGGATGGAATCTTTAAATTTCCTCTAAAGAAAGGAAGACAGGCAGTGAGGAGATACTCCAGTTGGTAAAGCGCTTGCTATGCAGCATGAGGACCTGAGTTTGTATCCCAGAACCCATGCGAAAAACCAAGTGTGGTTGCATGCACCTGTAACCCTAGTGCTGGGGAGGCAGAGAGAAGATTCCTGTGGCTCACTAGCCAGACAGTCTGGCCACATGGGTGAGCTCCAGCTTCACTGAGAGAGAGAGACCATGACTCAAAGAATAAGGCAGAGAGACAGAGAGACACTTGAGATCTTCCTCGGACATGCACACCAGCACACATACAAGCATCAGATATATATACAACACACAAAGAGGAGACCAAATTCTTCCAGCCCCTTTCTGTATGCACATATGAGAATACAGCAGAATGGTGGTCAGAGAATACAGCATCTGGGAAGGAAGCCTCATCTCAGAAAGCAGATTTCTGTTGTTTGAGCCACGCGCTCTCCGATGTTTGGTCATGGTGACTCCAGCAGACTAATAACTAAAACACTGGTGGATGAAGAAGAGGCACACTGACCAACGGAGCAGAACAGACAGCCCGGAAACAGGCCCAAGCCTATTTAATGGAGAGAATATGTTTTTTAAAATATGTATCGCTAAAATAGTTGTGATGCGCACAGAGAGGAAAAATCCTAGACACACATTTTAAACAAGATCAACTCAGAACAACTCGATAGACTCAGAGGTAAAGCACAAAAACTACAGAGCTTATTGAAGGGAACAGAAAATCCACATAACCACAGGTTTGGTAATGGGTGTAAGCAGAACACTAACAATGCATTCTGTGGAGAAATGCATGGGGCTGTGCAGCTCTGAGAATCTGCCGGGGTATAGCTCTGTGGAAGAGTTGCCTGCATGAAAAATGCAGTATTCGAGTTGACTTGTGGACTGGGTCGAACAGAGAACAGAACCATGAACTCGAAGACAGATCACTAGTACTTCTTCAGTCTGAACGATACATACATACAGAGGTACTAGTCTGAACAATAAACAGAGTTTCAAGCATTCAAGTATCTATGAAGGTATAACATGTGTGTGCATGTGTTTGCATGTGCGTGTGCATGTCTGTGTGTTGGTCTATTGATTTTTAAGTATCTTTCTTTGTACCTCAGACTGGTCTTGAATTTGAACCCATCCTCCTGCTCCAGCTTCCTGAGGGCTGGGATTGCAGGCACGTGCTACTCTGCCTGGCTATATTGCCAAAAGCAGCCTACAGGTTCAACGGCATCCCCATCTGAAGCACAATGGAGTTCTTCACAGAAATATCTATACAAGAGCACAAGAGAGCAGCAAAGCAAGCCTGAGCAAAGAGAAGCATCTCACACCTGAGTTCAAGTCCGTGGTACACGTGGTGCACACCACGGAACAGAGGCATAGGGGCAAAGCCCTGCATAGGACGGCTGTGGGGGTATTGTGTTCCCCAAACTATTGTGTATGCTAATAAACTTATCTGGGGTCAGAGAACAGGACAGCCACAATATTAAACAGAGGTTAGGCAGTGGTAGCATACGCCTTTAATCCTAGCATTCCAGAGGCAGAAATTCATGTGTTCAAGGATACACCCAAGCATGGTGATACACACCTTTAATCCCAGAAAGCCACACCTTTAATCCCAGGGAGTGGTGATAGAAAGCAGAAAGGTATATAAGGCATGAGGACCAGAAACTAGAGGCATTTGCCCTGGAGAGGCATTTGGCCTGGAGAAGCATGTGGCTGGTTAAGCATTCAGGCTTCTAGCAGCAGTTCAGCTGAGACCATTCTGGATGAGGGCTCGGGGCATCCAGTCTGAGGAAGCAAGACCAGCTGAGGATCCGGTGAGGTGAGATAGCTGTGGCTTATTCTGTCTCTCTGACCTTCCAGTGTTCACACCAATAACTGGCCTCCGGGTTTGATTTTGTTAAGACTCTTTAAGATTCATGCTACAGACGGCCACAAAAACAAACATGTAGATTAATGAAGTAAAAGGACCTGGAATTGAGCCACACAGCTTCTCTGACATGGATGGCTGGGGAAACTCGATGTTCACATGTAGGAGAATGAAGCTAGATCCTGTCTCTCACCTTGTACAAAAATCAACTCTAACTAAGACCTTAACATAAGACCCGGTACTCTCAGACTATTACGGGAAACACAGGTAAAGCACATCAAGCTCAAAAGGACCCCAACAGCTCAGAAAACAAACCCAAAACTGACAAATGAGTGTGCATGACATTTAAATATGTCTGTGCAGCAAAGGAAACAATTGAGGGAAGAGACAGACTACAAGAAGGGAGAGAAATCTGTGCCAGCCAGACATCTGACAGGTTAGTACCTAGAATATTTAAAGAGCTAGAATATTAACTATCAAAATGGCTCCACAGGAAGAGCACTCCCCAGCAAGCCTGACGACCCGAGTTCTATCTATGAGTCTCACACGATGGAAGGAGAGCTAACTCCTTCACGTTGTCCTCTGCCCTCCACACATGCTTCATCTGCACACTGATGGAGCATTGCCTCATCCATCTCTGCTCCTCAGAGTGGCCAAAGACTTGGTTCAACAGCTCGCTGGGACTGTGGCCTCACTGTTTCTCTCCAGACACTGAGGGCTGAGGGAAGCCTCAGATGTAAGTCGGCCTGAGGTGGGCAGGTCACTTGGTTTCTCACCCACACACTAGGATGATGTATTAGTTAGTTACTCATGCTGTAGCAAAATACCTGGGAGAACCAACTTAGAGGAGGACAGGATGGGTTTATCTTCTCTTTGTCTTTGTCTTAGTTAGGGTTTCATTGCTGTGAAGAGACACTGTGACCACGGCTACTCTTATAAAGGAAAACATTTAATTGGGGCTGGCTTACAGTTCAGAGGTTTGTTGTGGAATATTATTTTAACTGGGCAAATGTGTTACATTTGTTTATGCTGCAGGATATTACTTTAACTGTGTAAAGGTGTGTTACTTTTGTTTATGCTGCCTTTGTTTAATTGTGTGAAGATGTGTTGTATTTGTTTCACCTTGCCTGCCTAAGGCACCTGATTGGTCTAATAAAGAGATGAACAGCCAATAGCTAGGCAGGAGAAAGGATAGGTGGGGCTCAGGGACCAAGAGAAAAAATAGGAGGAGAAATCTAAGCCTGAGAGAAGAATAAGAGAAGGAGGAGGAGGAGGAGAGAAGAGAGATGCCTGGGGCCAGAAGCCAGGCAGACACCAGCCAGCAGACATGAGAAGCAGTGAAAGCAAGATATACAGAAGGAAAGAAAGGTAAAAAGAATCAGGGCAAAAGATAAAGAGAAACAGGTTAATTTAAGTTTAAAGAGCTAGCCAGAAACGAGCCTAAGCCAGGCCAAGCATTCATAACTAATAAGAAGTCTCCATGTCATGATTTGGGAGCTGGTTGGTGGCCAAAAAGAAAAAGCCTGGTACAGAGGTTTAGTCCATTATTGTCATGGCAGGAAACTTGGCAGCATGTAGGCAGACATGGTACTGGAGAGGGAGCTGAGAGTTCTACATCCTGATCCACTGGCAGCTGAAAGTGAATACCACTCTAGGCCTGGCTTGAGCATTCTGAGACCTCAAAGCCTACTCCCAGAGACACACCCCCGCCAACAAGGCCACATCTCCTAATAGTGCCACTCCCTATGGGCCTATGGGGACATTTTTATTCAAACCACTACGTTCCACTCCTTGGCCTCCATAGGCTTGTAGTCATATCATAATGCAAAATGCATTTGTTAACTTCAAAAGTGCCCATAGTCTAACACAGTATCAGCACTGTTTAAAAGTCCAAAATTCAAAGTCTCTTCAGAGATTCATGCAATCTCTTAACTGTAATCCCCTGTAAAATCAAAATTAAAAAGTAGATCACACACTTATAAGATACAATGGCACAGGATCTACATTATCATTCCAAAAGGTAGGGAAAGGAGCATAGTGAGGAAATACTGGACCAAAGTGATATTGAAAACCAGCTGGGCAAACTCCAAACTCTGCATCTCCATGTCTGATGTCAAAATGCTCTTCAGCTCTCTAACTCCTTTCAGATTTGTTGAGTGCAACACACTTCTTTCCCTTGGGCTGGTTCTACTCTGTCTTAGTTAGGGTTTCTATTGCTGTGAAGAGACACCATGACCACAGCAACTCTTATAAGGGAAAACATTTAACTGGAGTGTCTTACAGTTTCAGAGGTTTAGTCCACTGTCATCATGGTGGGACATGGTAGCATGCAGGCAGATATGGTGCTGGAGAATGTGATGTGGGATGTACTTCTGTACACTGTGAATATGTGTTGCTTTTATTAGTTGATGAATAAAGCTGCTTTGGCCTATGGCAGGGTAGAATATAGCTAGGCAGGAAAGCCAAACTGAATACTGGGAGAAAGAAGGGTAGAGTCTAGAGAGACACCAGCAGCCACTGGAGGAGTAAGATAACAGAGTATTACTAGTAAGCCACGGGCCATGTGGCGATACACAGATTAATAGCAATGGATTAATTTAACTTGTAAGAGCTAGTTAGTAATAAGCCTGAGCTATCGGCCAAACATTTATAATTAATATACGCCTCTGAGTGATTATTTTATAAGTGGCTGCAGAACCAGGCAGGATGCAGAAAAGCCTCTGGCTACAAGAAGGAGCTGAGAGTCCTACATCTTTGATTGGCAGGCAACAGGAAGTGAACTGAGGTTGGTCATATCTTGAGCATAGGAGACCTCAAATCCCACTCCCACAGTGACACACTTTCTCCAACAAGGTCACACCCACTCCAACAAAGCCACACCTCCTAATAGTGCCACTCCCTGTGAGCTTATGGAGGTCAATTACATTCAAACTACCACATTCCACTCCCTGTCCCCAATGAGCTTGTAGCAATATCATAATGCAAAATGTATTTAGTCCAACTTCAAAAGTCCCCAGTCTATCTCAATCTCAACAATGTTTTAAAGTCCAAAGTTCAAAGTCTCTTCTGAGATTCATGCAATCTCTTAACTGTAATCCCCTATAAAATAAAAATAAAAAACAGATCACATACTTCCAACATATAATGGCAAAGGATATACATTACCATTCCAAAATGTAGGGAAGGGAGTGTAGTTTGAAGAGTTTTGGATTAATGACATTGGCAGAGAAAATTTCAAAACAAGCTAGGATTAACTCTGGCGTGTGGTTGTTAGTGTTCACTCTTATGGAGATCTACAATGAAAAGGAGCGGGCTGAGCAAGGAAAACTACAAAATGTACAGTTCCAAAGCAAGACTGAAAACCAGCTGGGAAAACTCCAAACTCTGCATCTCCATGTCTGATGTCAAAGCAGTCTTCAGATCTCCAACTCCTTTCAGCTTTGTTGACTGCAACACACTTCTTTCTCTTGGGCTAGTTCCTCTCCCTGTTAGCAGCTTTCCTCAGCAGGTACCCCATGACTCTGACATCTTTAACATCTTGGGGTCTCCAAGGCAATCCAGGCTTCACCTTCACAGTTTCACCAAATGGCTTCTCTAGGCCTCCATGCAGGGACACTCCAGACACATGCCTGGCCTCAGCAGCTGTCCTTAGTCAGAGAGGGAGATTCCGTAATCCCTTTCTTCTATCTTTGACTTTAAAGCCAGAACCATGTGGCTGAAGCTGCCAAGTTCTTCTCCTAACTGGGGTTGGAACATGTCCCCCTCATTCAATTACATCTTCACCAATTTTCTATTTTCAATCATTTCCTTCACTACGTGCACTTGGCTGTCCTGTAACTCGCTCTGCAGATTAGACTAGCCTCAAAATCAAAGACCTGCCTGCCTCTGCTTCCCTAGTGCTGGGATTAAAGGTGTGCAGCACCACACCTGGCTCTTTCTTTAATTCCTTTTCCCATGTTGGAAGCTTAGCTGGGTGGGGCCTTACCCTGAGGTCACCACTTCCTTTATTCCATTTAACATCATGCTTTTCTTTAGTCTGTTTATCTCCTTGAACACAAGATTTAGCTCCATTCCACCTCCTCATGCCCCTTTCCTCCTTGAACTGTACATTTTGTAGTTTTCCTTGCTCAGCCCGCTCCTTTTCATTGTAGATCTCCATAAGAGTGAACACTAACAACCACACGCCAGAGTTAATCCTAGCTTGTTTTGAAATTTTCTCTGCCAATGTCATTAATCCAAAACTCTTCAATTTAGCCTCAGGAAAATTTTTTGGACAAAGGCAGAAAGCAGCCACATCTTCACCAAAATATGACAAGAACAGTTTCTAGTTCACAAACTAACATTCTTCTCCTCTGAAACCTCTTGAGCCAGATCCCCACAGTTCAAATCGCCCTCAGTACCATATCGTCCATGCTCCTATTAGGGTGGCCCATTAAGCCCCCCTTAAATCAATCAACTGCTTTTCTAATCTGAGGACCCAAAGTCCACATTCCTCCAGACAAAAGCATGGTCAGGCCTGTCACAGCAATACCCCAGTCCCTAGTACCAACTTCTGTCTTAGGATTTCTATGCTGTGAAGAGACACCACGACCACAGTAACTCTTAAAAAGGAAAACATTTAATTGAGGTTGGCTTACAGTTCAGAAGTTTAGTCCATTGTCCTCATGGTGGGAAGCATGGCAGCACACAGGCAGACATGGTGCTGGATAAAGAGCTGAAAGTTCTACATCCAGATTGGCAAACATCAGGAAGTGAACTGTCAGCCACTAGGCCTGGCTTGAGCATTCTAAGACCTCAAAGCCCATCCCCTAGTGACACATCTCCTTCAACAAGGCCACATCTCTTAATAGTGCCACTCCCTATGGGCCTATGGGGGCCATTTTTACTCAAAGCACCACAGCCTTGCTCCAGGTTTGAGGGAGTACAGTCCATCATTGTAGGGAAGGCACAGCAGCAGGAGTTTAGGCAGCAGCTAACCTTCACTCTGCAGCTCAACTCCCTTTCTTCTTATTCAGTTCAGGACCTCAGCCCATGAGAGGGCGCCACCCACATTTAGGGCGCATTTTCCCACTCAGTTACCCCAATCTGGAAACTCTCTCACAGGCCTGTCCAGAAGTTTGTCTCCTCGGTCTTGTTGTGAAGAGACACCACGACCACAGTAACTCTTAAAAAGGAAAACATTTAATTGAGGTTGGCTTACAGTTCAGAAGTACTAACCGTGCACACAGCCACACAAATGTCCACCCACAGAAGCATGTGTGAACAAGTCCACACACACACACACACACACACACACACACACACACATACACACACACACACACACTAAAACAAAAAGAAGTGTCCTGTAGAGACAACCTGTGGGGAATTGGTTCTCAATCAGCAGACGGAGTGTGAGACCTGTGTAACGTGAGCAGGGAGCTTCTTGCAAAAGTCCAATGACAGCACCACAGGGGTAACACTGTCAGTTGCTGGTCCTGAAGGTTGATGTGTGAATCCTGCTGTGTTCACACACACATGATACCTGCTTCTGTGAGCTCTGCTGCTCACCTTCTCAGGAGGCTGAAGGGTTACTCTGGGAATCCCACCTGCAGCTTTGTGCTGAATAGTTTTATATTAACTTGATACAAGCTGAAATCATGTGAGAGGAGAGAACCTCAGTTGAGGAAATGCCTCCTTAAGATCAAAACCTGTAAGGTGTTTTAATTAGTGATTGATGGTGGAGAGCCCAGTGCATTGTAGGTGGTACCATTCCCAGGCTAGTGGTCCTGGTTCTATAAGAAAGCAGGTTGAGTAAGCCATAAAGAGAAAGCTAGTAAGCATCACTCCTCCATGGCCTCTGCATCAGCTCCTGCCTCCAGGTTCCTGCCCTGACTTCCTCCAATGATCACAACAGTGCTATGGAAGTGTGAACCAAGTTAACCCTTTCCTCCCCAGTTTTCTTTTGGTCATGGTGTTTCATCACAGCAATAGTAACCCTAAGACAGGCTTCAACATCACTTCCTGGGGAAAGCCTAGCTAGCGCTGGGCAGCCTGGAGTTTCCTGTGGTACAAAAAGATCATAGACTGTCTTGGTGTTTGGGTCTGTCTCTGTAGAGCTGATGTCCGAAGACCAGGCTGGGGATCTCTGAGGGCCATGCCTCAGCCAGTCCCAGAGACTCCTTGTTTTAGAAGACAGCCCCATGTTAGAAGAGCCTGAACCCACTGAGAGCTGTGGCTGCCTCTTGTGAGCCAAACCAGCTGAGTCATAATGGAGGCTTGTGGGGCTGAACACTTGAGGGAGCAGCAACAGCCATTTCCAACTGACCAGCTAGAGTCACCTGTGGAGAGGAGAGCTCAGCCAAGGAATCACTCTGTGAGACTGGCCTGTGGGCATGTCTGGGGGGCATTTCCTTAATTGCTAATTGCTGCAATAAGGTCCAGCCCACTGTGGGCGGGGCCATCCCTAGGCAAGTGGGCCTGGGCTGTATAACAAAAATAGATAAGCAAGCCAGATGTGGCAGGCCAGATGTGGCAAGCCAGTAAGCTGCATTCCTCCGAGGTCCCTGCTTCAGTTCCCTGATTCCTCTTGATGATGTAACTGTAAGCCAAATACACCCTTCCCACCCCCAAGTGGCTTTGGGGGACAGTGTTTTCTCATAGAGACAGAAAATGAACTAGAATAATAGTTCTTGAGCCAGGAAGTTGCACTAGCTCCACCCTGACCTGTCTGTCCCTGGCTGTGCCACACTCCTGCTCTGGGCAGGTTGTCAATCTTCTCTTGCTCCATGAGATCATGACGATAGGACATGACACCCTGGAAGTGCAGAGCACCCAAGGGTGCCTTAGGAACCGTCATGTGTCTATCTCGGAGCCACAGTCCTGGTCCCTGGAGGTGTGGGAGCGCTCTGAGGTCCCTGGCCACCAGCCTCTTAGTGAAGAGCTGACAAATAGACTTTCTCTGGCCATCCAAGTAGCAAATGTTGACACACTCAGAGCAAGTGTCTAAGGCCTGCACTGTCAGCTAACTTCCTAGGACAGTACAGGGAATGAGTCCAGATCCAGGGTGGGTGAGGACAGGGCAGGTACCAGGCTATTGGTGATACCTTAAAGGGGACAGTCACATTGGACTCACATGGGGGTGAGGTGCAGAGGGGCAGTCCTGGCATCAAAGCAGGTTTTGACACTCTGCCTGTGACCACCATTGGGTCCTTGGCTGCATCCACATCCATCTGGCCAGCATCACATGAGACCGAATATGGTAGGATGTGGCAAGATCTACCCCATTAGTCTCCCCAACATTGGTCATCCACTTTACACATAGTAATAAAATGACAGTGGGTAGTTGCATCAGGAGTGCTGTGTCTGTGGGGATTCTAGGTCCCAGGCTGTACTGAGATGGCCTCAACAACACATCTCACTGAAGCAGCCACAGCCACAGCCACAGGGGCTGAAATGTGTAGTATTCCCATGGGAGTTGACTTTCAAGGCTTCTCTGGGAATTTAGTGTATAGAAAATGCACACAGCAGGTGCTACATAAGTGCTTGTCCTTGGCAGCAATTGTCACCTGGCTGCACTTGCTCTGAGAAGTAGGGCAGGCCTTGACAACTGTCTTGGGGTTTCTAATGCAGTGAAGAGACACTATGACCATGGCTACTCTTATAAAGGAAAACATTTAATGGGGTGGCTTACAGTTTCAGAGGCTTAGTCCATTATCATCATAGCAGGACACGGTGGCACACAGGCAGACATGGTGCTGGAGAAGGAGCTGAGAGTTAATATATCTTGATCCCACAGGCAACAGGAAATGGTCTGAGACACTGGGTGTGGCTTGAGCATATATGAGACCTCAAAGCCCACCCCTACAGTGACACACTTCCTCCAACAAGGCCACACCTACTCCAACAAAGCCACACCTCCTAATAGTGCCACTCCTTGTGAGCTTATGGGGGCCAATTCCATTCAAACTACCACAACTCCCCTTCCTTCTCTGCATGCTGCCACCTGCCCTGGCCCCCATTTCTCACCAGGCTGGGGATCAGGTCTTAGGGCCACCAGCCCACATGAGCAGAAGGCTACCTTGACCTGCTTTGCACCTGAGGAATGATCTTGCTTTTCAGAATGATCTTACTCTCCTATGGGGGGCAATCCAGACCAGCCAGTGGCTCTCCAGTTCTCTGCCTGTACCCAGCCCTAAGCCAAGCCTGTTGGGCAGAAGCTTAGCCCACACCATCCCCTGGACTCCAAAGAGGCATTACTGCTCTGATCCTGTCCGTAATGACCATCTGGGCCAGTGTGCTGGCCTGGCCCCTATGGCATGACAACAGACCCCTGCCTGTCCAAAAGATTACTGAGTTCCCCGGCAGAATGACTTCAGGATGTCACCCAAACCTGCCAGGCAGTCACCAGTGCATGGGCTGGTGAGATTTTGGAACCTCTCTCTCAAGTGCTCCCCTAGAGCCCCTCCCCCTACCGGTGGCCCCTTCCGCCTGTGGCCAGCAACTGGTGGTTGTGTTTAAGTGAGTAATTTGGCCCCTGTTTAAGGAGAGGAAGTAATAATAGTGGCCGTAATTGTCCAAATTACTGCTGCCCCTCTGAGTTTGACATTTGCCTAATGACGGCAGACGGAAACCTGACCTGAGGCCCAGGGCGGGTGGGCAGTGATGACTCCTGGGAGTGTCCCCAAAGCCAGCCAAGCCTCAGTTGGCCATGGCCCTGGAAGATGAGCCACTCGGCCCAGACACTTGCAAACCAGAGCCCAGAGAGGGAGCCACTGCCCACTGCATTAAGTGTAGCTGGAGACAAATCACCTTCTACTATTTGGTAAGCTTTCTGTCTGAACCAGACAGAGCACCATTCATTCAAAATCAAAGAACAGATCCCTAACCCTTCAGCATTGGTTTTGCTTGCTGCTGACAGTTGGTAAGTGACATCTAGGTGAGACTCCTGGAGTACTGGCTGGAGTCCAGGGGAGGTGCCTCCTGTACTGCCTCCCAGACGAAAAGTGCACGTTTGTACTGGCGTCTCTCTGGGTGAGGAGTGCCTGTTGTACTAGCATTCAGGTGAGATGTCCACCATCCTGGCATTCAGGTGAGAAGCACTTGCTATACCAGAAGTCAAGTGAGGCATCTTCTGTATCGGTGCCCAGGTGAGAACCTGCGTACTGGAGTCCAGGGGAGATGCTCCTACCGTACTGAAGTTCAGGTCAAACACTTGCTATATTGACCTCCCAATGAGACACTTGCCATGCTGCCATCCAAGTATCAATATCCAGGTGAGATACTGGCCATGCAACACCCAGATGATCAATCCTTGCCATGTGGCATCCATGGGAGACACCTGCCACACTAGCATCAGGTGAGACATGCCTGCTCTACTTGGCACCCAGTCGCTAGCTCCATGTGTGGCTCTATTGTCAACTGCCATGAGCTGACAGTGCCTTTGCCGTGGTGATGTACAGATAAGTGAAGCCTTGACATGCAACACTCCTGTCTGCGGGCTTAGAAGCTCCAGGTCATGGACTTCATGGATCATTGCTTCTAGAAGGTAGAGAAAATGTATCGGGCTATACGTCTACCCATACACACCCTGTGGCCTGTATGAGCCCACTGCCACTACTACCATCAAAGAGGGACTGTCTCAACAAAGACTTCCCCAGAGGGTCTAAAATGACACTGTCTGGTCATGCTGGCTGTGAGCACACCTTCTCCTACTTCGGTTCAGGGAGCAGAGGCCCATCTAACCTGAGAGGCTCTGGGGGGGACAGGTTTCTACAGCCCAACAGGCCCAGGGGTGACCCTAGAAGATTCTCCCGTCTACCTCTGAGCTCAGGCAGGGAATTTCTTGGGTACAGGAGAAGGCCAAGAGCAGCGGAGTCTAGGGGGATCTGGGATCTAAAAGGGTGGTCTCACTCCTGCATATTTGGAGAGTTGAAGCTGCCCCCACCCACTGAGGCTGACGCCACAGGTGTCCCAGGAGTCCCTGGAGGCTCAGGTTCCTGCTTGGGGGATTCCTAATCCTGACTCTGATCCGGTGGTTGAGGGCTGGGCAGAGAGCAGACTCCGGTTGTTAAGACACATGAGCATGCCTCTTCCTCCACCCCAGGTGACTGAGCCAGTCTGTCTTTCTCTCTTTACTTCTTGTTGTTTTATGTACAATATGTGTATTTGTGTGTGTACATGTGGAGGCTGGTGGACAATCTTGGATGTCCTTCTCAGGAACACTGTCTACTTCCTTTGAAACAGGGTCTCTCATTGGCCCAGAGGTCACGAGTTGGGCTAGAATGGCTGGCCACTGAGCCCAGGGATCCTCCTGTCTCCATTTCCCGAGTGTTGGGATTACAAGCACACGTCACCATGCCTGGCTTTTCACGGGGTCCTGGAGTAAAAACTCAAGTCCTCATGCTTGCTCAGCAGGCGCTTTGCTAGTGAGGTCATTACCTCCCCACCCTCAGCCGGTCCCTTCCCATCTGTGTTTCTGATAACGTGGAGCTCTGAGGTGGCCCTGGCCTGGTCCTAGGCTGCAGGACCACACACTGGGACACTGCAATCCCTGTTCCAGGTCCACCCTCTACTCATTCAGCAGCAGCTCTGACTGCTCCTGGCTGTGGGGAAGGTGACGGGCCATACACTTCCCATAGTCACTTCAGAACTTCTGTT
>CABHPR010157566.1:0-25382 GCA_902168415.1 Peromyscus melanophrys | reverse complement strand
AGCTGTGCTGCAGCTGTGGGCTGTAGCAGGTGAGCTGCCTGCTACAGCTGTGCTGCAGCTGTGGGCTGTAGCAGGTGAGCTGCCTGCTACAGCTGTGCTGCAGCTGTGTGCTGTAGCGGATGAGTTACCTGCTACAGATGTGCTGCAGCTGTGGGCTGTAGCGGATGAGTTACCTGCTAAAGCAGATTTAGGCTTGTCGCATCTGAAACAGTATAAAGGAGAAGAAGGGACAAGGGAGAATGAACACCTTGATTAAGAAAAAGACAAGAATGGAAGAAAGCAGAAATCAGGAGTGGAGGGAGGTTAGCAAACAGAAAAATAAATATAAAAGAAAACACAGAAATTAATACAAATATAACAACTGCCATCATAAATACATTAAGCCTGACATTTAAAAGACAAAATCGTCAGACTGGGTGTTTAAAACCTAGCTCACACCTACTAGTCAGAGATGAAAGATACTGGCTGTATTCTATGAGAAGTACAGTGTGAACCACCTGATCATCAGGTCAGCCAGCTATGACCCATACAAAAGCTTTCAAGTGTTTGTCATTGACAGACAGCTGTGTGCCGAGGTGTGTCTGAGAGGACAGGGAGGCTGTCAGCTGTGAGCGCTGGCTGTGATGTTGCTGGGCCCTTCATGTTGGAATCCCAGCACTAGTTTGCTTTACCATTCTTAGTCTGAAAAGTAGCTCATGTCTGAAAAGTGGTGAGAAGTTACAATTTAGTAGGAAGGCTGGACTCACCATCCACCATCTTTCCTGAACACATTGAAGTCCATATATATATATATATATATTGGTTTTTTGAGACAGGGTTTCTCGGTGTAGTTTTGGTGTCTGATCTGGATCTCTCTCTGTAGACCAGGTTGGCCTTGAACTCACAGAGATCTACCAGGCTCTGCCTCCCAAGTGCTGGGATTAAAGGTGTGCACCACCGCTGCCCAGTGAAGTCCATATATTATGCAATCCTTTCTTGGCTACCTGGCTGCCTTGCCCGTAGGGAAATTACCCCATCTGAGCAAGCTTATCTCTCTGTGTTTTGCCATGCATTAGACCCCCTGACCTTCATTCTACAAGCTTGCCACACCCTGTAGTGGTTAGACACACGACCCTGGTTATAAATATGAAACACTAGGCCCTGTTGTCTGCTATCTCAGGCCCAACGCTCCCACTCTCCCTAAGAAGCCCTGAAGTGGTAGCCTCTCCTGCCAGATGAGCCATTCCTGAGCATGTCAGCATGTGTTAGCCCCATCTCCAATGCATTCTTTATTGTCTTGGTAAATGGAGTGGCCACTGAGACCCAACCCCAAGGACACTGGCTAGTGGAGCCAGCAAGTGTGGGTGTTGCCTGGAGGTTTTCCACAGCTTCCTCCCCAGTTTTCCATCGCAATGCCTTCCTTTCACTCACCATTGACATTTCTCCTTTTAAGTACTAACAAGCCACCTTAGAAACACCCTAAAGCAATGTGCCAGAGCGTAGCCAGGGTGTTCACTACTGCCGAAGAGGGGCTTGTTATCGTCATGGCCAGCCAGAGGGAGAGTCTGCTGCAGGAACAACATTCTCACAGCTAACTCCTCATTTTTGCCAGCCCATTCTAAGCAGACATTGAGAGTTCTCTACCCTATGACTCTACTTGCTGATTTTGTGTGTCAACTTGACACAAGTTAGAGTCATCAGTGGAAGGAGTCTCAGTTGAGGAAATGTCTCCATGAGATCCAGCTATAAGGCATTTTTTCATTTAGTAATCAATGGCATAGGGCCAGCTCATTGTGAATGGTACCATCTCTGGGCTGGTGGTCCTGGGTTCTATAAGAAAGCAGGCTGAGCACACCATGAGAAGCAAGCCAGTAAGCAGCACCTCTCCATGGCCTCTGCATCCGCTCCTGCCTCCAGGATCCTGGCCTGTTTGAGTTCCTGTCCTGACTTCCTTCAGTGATGAGCAGCAATGCTGAAGTGTAAGTCGAATAAACCCTTTCCTCCCCAACTGATTTTTGGCATGGTGTTTCGTGGCGGTAATAGAAACACCAACTAAGACAATGGTCTCTCTCACTTAGCAGGCCCCTCCTTCCATACTTTATGTCAGTGCTAGACGCTGTCTATGGCCTGGTGACCAAGATGGAAGTAAGGTAAATTCCTGAGGGAAAGAAGTTGTGAGCTACATATCAGGTTCATTTATATCATTTACCTTGTTGTCCAGCAAAGGCCAGGTGTGTGTGGATGTGTGAAGGAATAACAAATTGTCTGTGTGATGTGTGAGCTTTTCACCTTTTCAATTTGGTTGTTTTGGACATTGGAGCCTTCTCCCAAGTTCTACAAATTACAACTTTTAGAAGAAAACATGGATATTTTCCTATGATTTTAAAGTATGCAGAGATTCTTAAATAGAATGCAAAACATGCTCACCACAAAATAACTAGTTCAGAATTAAGATTTCATGTTCTTCAAAATACAGTAAGTTAAAACTCACTGGGCTAGAGAGACAGCTCAGTGGTTAAGAGTTCATATCGCTATTGCAAAGAATCCAAGTTCAGTTCTCAGGACCCAGGTCAGGGCAGCTCACAGCCTCCTGTAACTCCAATTCCGAGGACCCAACACTTTCTTCTGTCTTTGGAGCACACAGTTATTTATGTGCATGCACACACATGCACATGCAATTAAAATTAAATCTTCTTTAAAAAATCATGAGCTATGGCAAGATATTAATAATACATACACTTCACAAAGACTAATATTTTATGTGTATACCGATTAATAATATGTAGCTTCAGGAAAATGAATGGAACTTTGCATAAAGGAAAACGTGGGCAACTAGTAATTATTTGAAAAAAATCACCCAGCTTTGTTATTAAGAAAATGTAACATAAATTCATGAGGTAATAGAATTTCATCCTTAACAAATTGGCAAAAATTTCAGGTGATAATTTCAAGTCCTGGAAGACTTGGAGCAGCACAGATTCCCATGTGGACCTGTCGGGTACCAACGTGCATCCACACTGCAGGCCAATGATTTCACTCTGCAGCCCATTGTCTTGAAGTTTACTAGTTGCTGGTAAATTGAAATGCTCTACCTAGTCCAATGGGTTCACCACATGAAGTCTACAAACCAGGAGTTCATTGGCACCTGGGGCTTTGTTAGAAGTGCAAATTTAACGCTAGGCATATGGATTCATCCATGGTAGTATACCTACCTACCATGAGCAAAGAAGCCTTGGGTTCAATCTCAGAACCACAAAAAAAAAAACAAAAAAAACCCACCCCTACACACATCTTTTTTTTATAAACTTCAAATTTGGAATCCTTATTAAGGATATATTGGAACAAAAACTTAGTAGTAAGTTACAGCAATTATGTTTTAAGACACCTTTGAAACTATTCTGATTAATGTTAAAGTAGGAAAATCAGATTTATCAGGTTAAAGCATCCTTTAAATATATAAGTGTATACACACACACACACACACACACACACACACACACACACATTGTATTTAAACATCTATAACACATATTCAGTCACATTAGAACAAAATAATATAGAAAATTATAGGTCAGAGTGTATTGGAAGTAGGAAGGGCAGTTGCTGTTGACTTTAATTTTACTTTAATCATATATATGCATATTCATGAGGCCTTTAAATGTGGGAAGCAGGAGGTATGTGATAAGCAGAATTATTTGTAAAGCAAAGAATGGAGAACTTTCATATGCCCATGCACAAGGGATTAGACACTCTGCAATGCTCTGAGGAAATATGGAATACTGCATAGCTGTGCTAAATAAAATTTCTGGGAGGCCATTGAATTGGAGTGAACTTCTTATCTGAATCACCAACAGTCCAGGCTAATCCAGAGTTCAGCTACCGTAGCACAGCTGTGGTCATTTGAGGACGCACTGTAGCCGGTTAACTGTCCCCACCAGGCACTCTGTTTCCATAAGTGCACTCGGGTTCTGCCCTTGCTTGGGCTTGTCTAAAACTGCTTTACTTCTGGAGTGACATGACTGAGAGTTCGTTTCTTTGGTTTGTTTTAAATTGTTTTGCTTTGCTCTCTTTTGTTTGTAATTGCTCAAGTTACCACTATGAAATACTAAGGTTAAGGGTTTTTCCTTTTAACAGCATGGAACAATGAAGTTCAGAGATATTCAGCAGCATGAATGAGTTTACATCGGTGTATGGGGAAGGGGGAGACAGAGGGGTGGATGGAAAAGAGAGAGAAAAGAGAAGAAATAGAGGGGGAAGAGGCGGGGGAGGGAACCGTGTAAAAAGAATTCCAAAGATGTAATTAGGATGATAATTCTTAAGCATGACATTAGGGACACAAATGCTCATTCAATTGTTTCTATAGTTTATGACTATTGTACATTTCAACATAAAATATTTGAAATTCACACTCACACAGACATGCACAAGTAGAGAAATTGGGTGTGCATGGTTATGCATTTTGTAGCATGCCACTGAAAGATGAAATCACGACACTGTTTAATTTCTACTTTGTACTAGTTTATAGTGTATAAGTTGTCTTACCTGAGACTGATATCCTTCTGAACCAGAAATTAACTGCACCGAATACTCACTTCTTGGTTGCCTTCCTAGAGAAACTAACCCTATGGTCATACCCAGCTGACCTCAGGACCCTTCACTATCCCAATGTCCACAGCAATTTGCTGACTCCAACATAACTGAGCATCATTATCTGAAGGGTGTTCACCTAGAGTGTGAAAAACCTTAGTTTATAATTTTTGAAGAATGCGTAGGGTGACTTGAGGTGGGACAGAGAGAGGAAAACTGTGGGGATGAGAAAAAGGACAGGAATCCCCACCCAAGAGTTTCCTTGCCGCCTCTAGTTTGCTGAGAGTCAGTGGGACAGGCACAGTGAACACTTGCTTGAGTAGTCCTCAATTTCAGCTTCCAACATACTTTTCCCAGGACTCTCAGCAGAAACCCCTTTACAGTAAAAGAAAAAATAGTGAGGAAAAGTAGGCAAAATCAAAGATAAAGCCCAGCCAAGTTAGCCGACCAAATACTGTAAAAATGAACATAAAGAAGTTCTTGTCAGAAGTGGAACTGTTCAGATACGGGGAAGGAGAAAGACTAGGAGCTCTCAAAGAGACCAGGCAAAGGTTCCGTATAAAATACATAGAGACCGTTTGATCACCAGAGAGACAGTAGGAAGCATGATAAAGGGGAGTGATGGGGAAGTCTGCAAAGGAATGCTCCAGACAGATGTCTTCCCTCACTGTGCTGAGCTCTACCCTGTGCTGTCTGTGATCGCGTCTTCCCATCACAGAATACCCTCCCATCTCCCATAGCTCCTTAGCTTCGAATTTTGACTCAGGGCAGGTAAGACAACTCAGCAGGTAAAGGCCCTTCTTGCCAAGCCTGACAACCTGAATTCAGTCCCCAGGACCCACATGGTGGAAGTAAAGAACTGGTTCCTTCAAGTTGTCTTTGACATGCACACACCATTAACATACACAAAACAAATGTAATAAAATTCACTTCAGAGATCAGGTCCTTCTGAAACACACACACAAACACACACACACACACACACACACACACACACACACACACACACTCACTCACTTTTCTGCCTCAGCTGGACTAATGATTTCTCTCTGACTCAACACAACGATGCATACACCTGTGATCAGTGTTTGTGTCTCTTGCTTTGCCCTTCATAGAGCCTTCTTTACGTTCCTTACTGACCAAAGAAGTAATGTTATGACCATTTCCCTATAATAACGCAATAACAATAATGATAATCAAAAAGCTTTGTCAGATCTGAGAAGCTTTTCCAGGCTGTTTCTGTATTTCCAGAATATTCACTCCATTCCTGGTTCATGAAGCAGTTAAGTCTCCACGCCCTTATGCTAGATTTGCAAATATAGAGACCAATAAAGCTCTGTTCCTGTCCTTAAACAATTAATAATTGAGTGAGAGAGACAGCTTAGTAAGCAGAAGTGACTGCAAATAGAGTCCCGGTTACGTGTGAGTTTTGCACATTGGAGTAAGCTGCCTTTGACACCATGGCTACAACCTCAGGACCCTCTCACATGGTCAAGCTCACAATCTGTGTTGCCAAAGCAACAGACTCAAGTGGAATTTGGGTTTCCTTCCATGAGGATCTTAACCCTCAGCACTGGAAAGAGCCATTTTGTTTTGTGTTTGAGCCACTCTCGGGAGAACACTAGCTGGGTATAGTGAGAAACACACATGCACAGGCAGCTTTCCCATTTCCAGGGTGGGCACTCCTGGGCTGGGCTAATTCTCTGGAGGTTCAAGGACAGGAGCTCTGTAAATTCTAGCTGACAGTGTTAAGACAGCTCTGCCTCTGAACCCAGACGGAGGAGGCAAAGATCCACCCTGGGAGATCTGCAAATGTAAATTCTATAATATGAGATGTCTCTTACATTAGTTTCATGTAGAGATAAAAAGATAATATGATATAAATTCCAAAAATGTTCTTTAAGGAAAAAACTGTCCTCAAATTGAAAAGTTTATCAAATTATTATTGAGTTGATGGATGGTCAGATGAGTCAAGATTGGTCAAGATTGGTCAAAATTGGTTTGTATTACCTTTGAGATTTTCATCTTTCATGACAAAAAAAAGAAACAAAACCAATACTACCATGTGTCATCTTTTGTTGTTACTTATTTGTATTGACCTTTCTTAGACAGTGTGCAAAATAATTGGTTTAAAAGCTACAGAGATGTATTGGTGAAATTACTAAGGCCACTCCACGTAGTTAAAAGGAGATTTATTTAAAGGCGTAACTCACAAATGAAGGGATAGGTAGATGATGGGTTCTGGAAGAGACGCAGCGTAGTCCGGCGGTGTTCTCTGGAGAACTTTCCTTGGTCTACCTCCCGATCTCAGGTCTTCAGCCCTCCCTTGGCCCCGCCTTGTAGGCGTGATAGTTACGGAAGCCTCAATGGGGGTTGGAACTTCCAGACCAAAGCTGGAATGGCTACCCACTACAGAGATGGCTCAGTGATTAAGAATGTTTACTGTTCTTGCACAAGACCTTGTTTGGTTCCCTACACCCATATCAGAGGGCTCACAAACATCAATACCCCACCTCCAGGGGCTCCAATACCCTCCTTCTTCTGGTCTCCGTGAGCACCTGTATGCATGTGGTGCATAGAAACTTATGTAGGCCACACGCATACACATAACTGGAAAATCAATGTTTATTCAATAATAATGGGTTACATTATGACATTTTCATACTTAGACTCCATTGAACTTTCTCACATTCTCCCCACTCCACTTTCTCGTACCCTCTCCACTCTCCACTCTTGCTGATGTCTTTCTTCCCTCCTAACAAGGCCTCCCTCTACTTCCATGTCATATATACATATCATGAAGCCATGTAGTGTTTGCCTGTCTTTTCCACCCACCTCTCATCTTGTTCCTCCCTCCCCTCCCTTTCAACCTCTTCCTTCCTACACATAGCTGTCTCCTCCTTCCTTGGTAAATAGTTTCTAACCTAGATCTGCATATGAGAGAAGACATGCAACATTTACATTTCTGAGTGAACTAGTTACTTTTCTGTTGCTGTGATAAAACATGATGACCAATAAGAGTTTATGTCGCCTTACAGTTCCATGGGGAGAAAGAATCCATCGTGGAGTGGGAAGCATGGCAGTGAAAGCAAGGCATGGCTGGCACAGGAACAGGGAGCTAAGCTCACATCCTCAAGTACAAACACCAAAGCATCATGTACAAAGAGTGAACTGGAAATGCCACCATGGCATGAGGCTTTGAATCTTAAAGTCCTCCCGCAGTGATATACCTCCTCCAGCAACGCCGTACCTCCAAAACCTCCAAAAACAACACCACTCACTGGAAACCAAGTATTCAAAAATACATGAGCCTATGAGGGACATATTTTTATTTAAACCACCACACTGAGTCTACCTTATTTCCACATAGCCATTTTAATTAAGTAGGAGTTATACTCTTTCTAAAACATGAATTTACTTAAGTGTATAGTAGTTTGGATAGCTCTTGTCTCCCAGAGATCTGTGCGGCAGGTGTTTGTTTCTTGATGGCAATGTTGGGAAATGGTCAGAAGTTTGAACTCTGGGGCCTGATGGAAAGCCCTTGGCTCTTAGGGGATGGAAGACTTCACTTGAAGTCCCTAAAGGGAGCTCTTGTGGACCCTTGAGTTCTTGTCAATAACTGTTGGAAAACCCAGAGATGAGCAGTCCATCTCACTCTCTGGTTTCCAGCCAGATGTGATCACTCAGTCCTGCATTTGTTCTGCCACCACCGTCTACTGTAACATGACACAGCTGAGAGGCTTCTCACCAGAACTGAACCCATGCCCAGGATGTACCGCTGAACCTCCTCAAGTGTGTGCCACATGCATACACTTTGTAAAGTGAGACTACCCCTGGTCCTGCACGGTAATGAAGGAAATTAGATGTTTTTGAGACAGTGTCTCACTGTGTAGCCCAAGATAACCTAGAACCCACTTCTGAGCCTCCTCCATGTGGTAGGTACAGGACTGAATCCTGGCCAGAACATCAGCTCAGTCAACATTGATACCCCATTATCTCTAGACAAAAGGGGGAAACCCACAAAAACAAAACAAAATGGTTTTGCCTAAGGATATAACTCAATAGTAGAATGCTTTCCTAGGATTCGTGAGACCCTGAGTTCATTTCTCTAGTACAGCAAGGAAGGAAGGAAGGAAGGAAGGAAGGAAGGAAGGAAGGAAGGAAGGAAGGAAGGAAGGAAGGAAGGAAGGAAGGAAGGAAGGAAGGAAGGAAGGGGGAGGAGAAAGGATGGAGGGAAGGATAGAGAGAAGGAGGAAATAAGGGAGAGAGGCAAGGAAGGAGAGAGGGATGGAGAGAGGGAGAGAGGGAGGGAGGAAGGGAGGGAGCAGGGAGGGAGGACCCTGGGAGGACTCCAGGATACTGAATTATGCCACAGAAGGAAGCACTGTCTTGTGGTTATGCAGTAAACCTCACCCCACTACCCATCTTGTAGCAGCACAGCTTTGGCTCAGAAGGAGCCAAACTAAAACTGCTGTAGCCTGAGCATCTTACTGTTACCCTGGGTACCTTGATATGGTCCATGTAGAGTACAGGGGTGAGGAATTTTGATGAATACTAAACGAGCCTTCCCTTCCGCTGGAAGTTCCATCTCACTATTTCCTCATGGTACTCATTCTCAGTGTTGCACTTTATACTGTAAAATAATGAAATAATATCCCAAGTGAGCCAATAAATGTCTACAATCTGAAGACCAGAAACTTAGAACTACAGTCCTTCAGAATTTATATTTTGTTGTTGTTGTTGATGTTTTGAGACAGAGTTTCATGTATCCCAGGCTGCCTCAAACTTACTGTGTTGCTGAAGACGACCTTGATCTCCTAATCTTCCTGCCTCTACCATCCTTGGACTGTGATTACAGGTATGTGCAACCATGCCTGGATTATGCAGTGCTGGGGATTTAATTCAGCATTCTACCAACTAAGTTACACCACCAGGCTCCCAGAATTCATGTTTCCAAGGTATCAGCAATATAATATGATGTTTCAATGTTATTCAATAGATCATCATCAAACACAGTAAAATATTGCAGGTGGTGTGTAAATACCCAAACAAGAAAGACATATTAAATATTATAAATAACCTCACATCAGAATGAAATAGCTTTGTCATAAATGAGTTTGCAACATACTTTAAAAATTAAAACAATACTTTTGGTTTTGTATTTGACTTGTGAACCTGCTCCATTATTCCTTGGATATTATGACCTGCAGGAGGAAGTTATGACCTGCAGGAGACCAATATTAGAATATAAGACTAAGAGAACTTGCTGCAAAAAAAATGGCCTTTAATGAGTTGGCCTTGCATGAACTCTTGGGAGATGAGCTGTACTTCTCTTTGGTCAGAATATTTGTTACCTCCAGGACACCGAGAGTCCACACTGAACAAGGTATGGATAAATGATAAGAACATCCATTAAATTATGGAAAACAAGATCACGTAGACATGTGGAGGCCTTTGGAGGGAGGGTGCCAAAACTCCTTCCATAGTTATAGACTAAATCAGCCATATTAGTTACTTGTCACTGTGTATTAATAACAGTACATTTTAATACTTAACAGCTTAATTTGGGTGTGGTAAGCAGGCCTGTAATCCTAGTACTTAGAAGGATGAAAGAGGAGATTGCTAGACAGGAGACCATTCTGGACTACACAGTGGAACCCTGTCTCAAAAACAAAAATAGTGGTGTATACAACAGAAAGTATGTCATTATTTCTGTAAACCAAACTTGTGCGTATATCTCATCTGGGTCCCACCAGCTCAGGTTTAATCAGGACCCTGGGGCAAGCTATTAACTGGGATCAGAATGTCTTCTAACAATTTGACAGGGTTGAAACACAGATGTCTCCTCATGTGATCCACTGAATCATCATTGGATGGTCTCAGTTCATCACCTCTACACATGGCCATGGGCTTTGCCTTAAGCAGGTGACCCACAGGAGTGTGAAACAGCATAAAATAGACACCATAGTCTGCCTGGAAATTTAGAAACTCATTAACTCTTCTATATTTTGTGTTTTAAATTTAAACTGATGTGTTCAGCCCATACCTGGGGAAGACAAAACACACTAGGGTGAAAATATCAGAATCTGGGAATCATTCAGAGTTCATTTAAGAGATTATCAAAGAATTCAGGAACTCACAAGGCATGGTCATGTTCAAAGGGCATCATCAGGAACTAGGGAGGTGGCTCATAGGTTAAAGAGCTCATTGCACAAGTGTGAAAAACAGAGGTCAAGTTCAGCAGCCACATAAAAAGCCAGGCATGATTCCATGCCCCACTGTAAGCCCAGAACTGTTTAGGACAGAGATGGGAACTGTTTAGGACAGAGATGGGAGGATTGCTGGGGGATGCTGGCTGCCAGCCTAGTCCCAGGCTTAGTGAGAAACCCTGTCTCATGGGAATAAGGGGAGAAGCACATAGCAGGACATCTGATGTCCTCCATGCATGTGCGTGCGTGTGCACGCACGCACACACACACACACACACACACACACACACACACACACACACATTCAAACACATATACACCACACATACATTCCATATAAACAAATAAGACATCATTCACCGGGTTAGAATAATACCACATTATATAAATACCCAATAATTATTTACATTCCTTCTTACAGAAAAAGAGAATTGCATTGTAGGGAGTCACTGCTCAGTTACAGTGCAGCTTTCTCCACCTTCTTGTTTCTGGTGTGGAGCTTGTCTGCTTCAACATTAGTACTGTTGTGAAGGCTATCCTGGGAAGAAGCCAGCTGAGAGAAACCAACAGACTCATGACTGGTTTGTGAGGCTATGCAGCTAAAAATCTGACCATAGATTTTGTAGAAGAAAAAATACTGAAATAAAGCAGCAAGAACCAAACAAATGAACAAATAAAAACACAATGGTTTTTTAGACAGGCTCTCTTGTATCCCAGACTGCCTCAAACTTTCTACATACCTGGAGATGCCCTTGAACTTCTCATATTCCTGCTTCTATTTCCAGAGTGCTGATATTACAGGTGTGGGCAACTACCCAGATCTATGCAGTCCTGGGGATGGACACCAGGACCTCATGTATGCAAGGAAAACATTCTACCAGCTGAACCATATGTGCATCCCTGATACTAATTTTTGAACACATATTATGAACCTTTTCTCTTCCTGTGTCTTGTGTTATTTTTTGTGTGTTTGAGGCTAGGGAGCGTGTGCATGCGTGGCTTGTATAGACATTAGAGGACAACAGTCAGGAGTCAGTTCTCGCCTTCGACCTGACTGAGGTCGGGTTACTCTCATTTCTGATTCTGTGTTGTATACTCTAGGCTAGTTATTCTTTGAGCTTCCAAGCAATCCTCCTGTCTCTGACACCCATCTCAACATAGAAGGGCTGAGAGTGCAGGTGCATGTCACTGCTGTCATTACAAAAGTCGAGGGATCAAATTCAGCTTCTCAGGCTTGTTCAGCAAGTGATGTTACCCACAGAGCCATCTCCCCATTCCTATAATATTATTTTAGGTCAGATTTTCTTCATCTCAAAATGAACACTGTTATAAAGAAATTGTCTTCATAAACTGACATTAACATTAATGATAAATTTATATTATATAGAAATTGAATATATTAGCTAATTTTGTTTTCTCTTAAGAATTTCCTGTTTTCTGAAGTTTTACAGCATAAAATTATCAATTTTTATGTATTCTTCTCTCATATATTACATTCTGACTGTGGTTTCCCCTCCCTCTTTTCCTCCCAGCGCACCCCCCCAAGCTCCCCTCTTCTTCAGATCCACTCCTCCTCCATTTCCATTCAGAAAAGAGCAGGCCTTCCAGGAATAGCAACCAAACATGGGATATTCCTTTTCAATAAGACTAGAAATATACTCTCATATTAAGGTTGTACAAGGTAACCAGTAGGAGGCAAATTGTCCCAAAAGCTGGCCAAAGAGTCAGAGACAGCCTCCACTCTCACTGTTAGGTGTCCCAAAAGAACACTGCACTAAACAACCATATGTTAATATATGCAGAGGACCTATGTCAGACCCATTCAGGCTCCCTGATTATTGGGTCGGTCTCTGGAGCCCCTCTGGGCCCTAGTTAGGTCATTCTGTGGGCCGTTTTCTTGTGGTGTCCTTGACCCCTCTGGCTCCAACAATCCTTTCCCCTTGCTTCTTCCCCAGAATACCCAAATTCCGCCTAATGTTCTGGTGTGGGTCTCTTCATCTGTTCCTAACAGTTGCTGGATAAAGCCTCTCTGATGATGATTATGCTAGGCTGCAGTCTACAAGTATAGCAGAGTATCATTAGGAATCATTTCATTGGTGTGTTTGGTTTGTCCTAGGTCTCTGAGCTATCCAGCCTCTGAGTCCAGACAGTGTCAGGAATGGACTCCCTCTCTTGTGGCATGGGTCTCAAGTTGGACCATTCATACACAAGTTCTGCATCACCTTTACCCCAGCACAACTTTCAGGCAGGACAAATTGTAGGGCAAAGGTTTTATGGCTCTGTTGGTATACCAATCCCTCCTCTGGAAGACTTGCCTGGTTACAGAAGATAGCCAGTCCGGGCTCCATATTGCCTGTGACTAGGAGTTTGTTTTAGGGTCACCCTCGTAGATTCCAGGAAGTTACCATTGCACTAGGTTTCTACCTTGCTCAATCCAGAAATCCGCTCCCACCCCCAATTACAGTCGTTTCTCCCAGTACTCTCTCTCCTCTTCTCTGACCTGGTCTCTCCTGTCCCCACCTACCCCTTTTCCACACACAAAATCTCTTCTATTTCCCCTTCCCAGGGAGATCCATGTGTGTCCCCTTGACCCCTCCTTGTTACCTACCCTCTATGGTCTATGAATTGTGGCATGATTATCATCTATTTTATATATTTATTATTATAATGAAATGGGATATTAAGAAAACAGAAGAATCTAAAATTACTAAAGGTGTTCCTTAATGGAATTTAGTGGTAGAACCCATGCCTGAATGGACAACATGCTGTGCTGGATTGTATGAGCCATGAAAAAAAGGAAGAGGAGGAAAAAGAGAAGGGGAAAGAGGAAAAGGAGGAAGAGGGGAAGGAGGAGAATTTAAGAATAAAACATTTTTAATTGCCATAAATAGATGGTGTTTACACTTTCAGAACTTTGTCATCTACTTCTAGTCTAATGTTATTCTTTATGTGTCGATCCTGAAACCTGAAGCACTCACGAATGCCTAGCAGAGCCACTCATGAGCTATCCCCCACAAGCTCCTGCTTAGATTTACTCTCGGTGTTCTTCATACAGTCTCTGTCATATATCTTTTTTTAACATGGAAAATGGAATTTGTACAAATTTCCCTTGCTTGAGAAATCAAGTTACATTTGAGTTGTGAGTTTCAAAAACCAACAGTCAAAATATAGTCTATTGAGTGTTTGCATTAAGATATGTGCACTGTATGTTGTGAGCAGAGGAAATGAGATCCAATCTGGAACCTAGAGGTCTCATGGAAGACATGATACAGTCTTATTCAGCCTGCTCATACCTCAAGGATGAGCAAGTCTTCTGTCCCAAAGTGAAACAGCAGGTGAACTGTCTACAAACTGACTGGAAATAAGAGAGCGTATGAGATAAAGAGAGGGTCAGGCTTTTTGGTGACTTATGTATTATAGTTTTGTGTCTAGAAGAGAACGGAGATATAAAAATGGAGAAAACAGGATAATATTGTTGCAAAACAGGTCAGATAAGACACCAATATCTAAAATTCACAAGTGCTTAAATCTCAACAGAATGTAAACAAGAAGCCCAATTTTAAAATCAGCCAATGATCTAAGATCTGAGATCCAAAGCAGACACCTCCCTGAAGAAGACAGATATACAAATGGCAAATGAGCAGTTAAAGTTCCTGTGGTCAATGGCAGCTTGTCGATGCTGTCCCATCAGACACTGTTGCATCAGTAATAACAAATGGAGGACGTCCAGGAAAGAGCTCCAGGAACTTGCAGCAGTGAGGACAAATTGAGCTACTTCTGCTGCTCCACTGTGCTGAGCACAATCCCAGGCACTCAGCTGGCAAGGGGGCAGAGGAAGCAAACTGCATCTGAAGGGGAGGCAGCAGCAGCCTTGGTGTGAAGAGACTTGCAGTTCTAATCACAGAAGTCTGTGGTCCCTTCAAGGCCCCAGTGCAGTTGTGGGTCTTGCTGGGTGCTGTGGAATTCCATCCTCTGAGAAAGTCAGCCATCATCTTCATCACACCAGCTGTGTTAACTGAGTCCCTCAGGATCAGGCTTGTTAATAGTTAACTTTCCCTCATTGAATGAGGGGTAGGGATGGTCACTGGACCCTCAAGTAAGCTTCCAGCCACTCCTCCCAGCCATTCAAGTGCAGTTCTGTCTTAATTGCATGTGTTCTTGGAGGTCCATGGAGGTGCTGGCATATGTGAGCTGGAGAAGATTAACTGAAGGGGATTCTACCTGTTTGACCATGTGACCCACCATCCATGCTAAGTGCAGAGCTTCCAGAGTAGCTGCTCTAGGCTTATCCCTACTCCTGCCCATAACCGACCACCCATGGCCTTGTATGTGGGTCCAGTGAAATGCGTTGGTTCCTCTGGGTGAATTTCCATGTGTTGGTACTTTGGCTTGTCACTGTGAACTTAAATGTTTCTCCAGGGAAGTTATTCTCACAACACTGAGATGTGACTTCTCTGGCAGGAAAGGTAATAAGTGGGAAGAAATCCCCTTTTAAATCAAAAGTCCTCCCTGATCTGAAGCTATGGCCATGCAGCATCTTGAGAATGAACTCCTTATTTTAAAACTGGATTACCTTAATGGCATAAAAATGGAAAACTATCAGCAAACCCATACCCTATTTGCTTTAATCCTGGGGTAAGAAACTGTCTGGGAGGCAGTCATACAGACTGGAAGGCTTAAGATTAGAAAGCAGAAAATGACAGGTGGCAAGAAATGCATCCCAGACAGTGAGATGTGCAGAGGACAGCCCTGCCCCGACTGGGGACAGGTCTCATCAGTTGGTGATAACAGTAGAAACTGAGAGAGAGCCCTGGCCTGTGGTCACTGGGTGGATTAAGCTCTGGAGACCACTATTTGCTGTGAAGTTCCCTGCTAAAATGTCTGAGAACTTTGAATCTTCAGAAGACTCTGTGTCATCTATAGCTGCATCTATCCAGCTGAGTGGTTAGTACTCAGCAGGGTTTGCCAGTGTGGAGACGGGTCTGCTTGCAGAGCCTATGCTGTGTCTACTTCTTCCGCTCGCTCCCGCTGGAGCATTAGCCAGGGAGTATGAACTGGGGAGTGCTCAGAGAACTTGCACAGGCTATAGACTTCAAAGCCTGCTATGGCTAGTGGCAGCGCCCGGTACAAAAAGAGAGCAAACAACTAAAGTGAAGTCAGCTCCAGCAAACATCAATACAATTCAATACACTCATTCAACACAAGCTCAGTGCACATATACATAGGAGCAATATTAAATGAACTCAGCAGGTTGTAAGTGTATGTGTACATGTGTAGAGTGTGTAACAATAATAATTAAACAATAAAAAGCCATGAAGTTGAGAGAAGACCAAAATTAGAGATTAAAAATGAACATTACAACAGACTGCAGGAAAGTCTGGAGAATCACTACGGAATATTGTGAAAGCCTTTATTCCAATTTCTGGAAAATCTAGAAGGATTTGATAAATTCTCTGACACAACAATAGTGTGTGACTTCAACACACAACTCTCAACACTAATTTGGTTACAGACCAAAAATCAACACAAAAAACTAGCATGCACAGGAGATCAAATGGACCTCATAGATATTTACAGAACATACGACAGATATAAAATACTTCAACAAATTCACAACAAACAGTACAATTGAACAGCAGTTTAAAAAAAAAGTATCCCAACAAGGTTGGACAGATGGCTCAGCAGTTAAGAGCACTGGCTGCTCTTCCAAAGGACTGGGTTCAATTCCCAGCACTCACATGGTGGCTCACAGTCATCTATAACTCCAGGCCCAAGGATTCAGATACTTTCCTCTGGCTCCCACAGGCACTGTGTGCACATAGTACGCAGACAAACCACCCAAACACATACAATTTTAAAATGAGGGGAAAGTTTTTAAGTGCTCCCAATAAAGAAAAACTCATGGGCCAGATGGATTCACTGCCAAATTCTACCAAACCCTTGAAGACAGGTTAATACCAGTGCTCCTCAAACTGCTCCATAAAACAGAATTGGAAAGAACACTGTGGGACACATTCTGTGCAGATGACATTGCATTGATATTAAAACCAGATGAAGACTGTGCTGAAAAAGAGAAAAACTAAACCATCAACTATCAATTTCCCTGGTCAATATAGATTCAAAATCTCTCAGTAAAGTGCTTGACACATTGAGATCATACATCATGACCAAATTAGTTCCATTCTACACATGCAAAAGCAGTTTGACATATTCAAATAAAGTGTGTCGAAGAACACATAACTAGACTTAAGGACAGAGATCCCACGGTCATCTCAGTAGACACAGAATGGACATTAGACAAATTTTAACATTCTTTCACAATTAAATCTGCAAACATAATAGAAATAAAAGGAACATACTGGGCTTGTAAGATGGCTCGGTGTGTAAAGGTACTTGCTGGCAAACCTGATAACCTGACTTCAATCCCTAGCTTACACATGCTAGAAGGAGAGAATTGACTCTTCCAAGTTACCTTCTGACATGGCGTGGGCATGCTCCCCAGGAAATAAATGAGCAAAAAATAATGACAGTAAACAAAAATAGCATGCCTTTTTAAATGGTATGTACCAAAGGTCTGTCTCCAACCTTATACTAAATGAGGAGCTAAAAGTATATTCTGAAAACTCAAGAATGAGACCAGGATTTCAGTGCAGTATGGCAAAAGAAATAAACAAAGGTAGTAGAGAGAGAAAAGGAAGAAGAAAACACTGTAAGATGGAAAGACTTCCTGTGCTCATGATTCACAAAAATTAGTACGGTGAAAATGGTCATATTATTGTCAGTGACACACAAACTCACTGCAATCAATGACCTTTCCCACAGAACTAGAAAAAGCATTTTAAAATTCATATAGAAGCAAAAAAAACCAAAAAAAAAAACAAAAAAAAAAAACACCACACACACACACACAAAATGCAAACTACCTAAAGAAATCCTGGGCAGAAAGAGCAATGCAGAAACCATCATAGCACCTGACCCTAAACTATATCTCAGGGCCATAGAGACAACAGCACATGCTGACCTAGAACAGATATGGGAAGCAATGGAGTAGAAGACCCAGCTGTGTACCTCTGCACTGCCAGCCATCTCACTTTTTAACTTAAGACATGTTTTTATTCATTTTACATACCAACCACAGATACCCTCTCATCCATCTTCCCACTCCCCACCAGTCTTCCTTCCCCCCAGACCTACCCCCATCCCCTCCTCCAAAAGGGTAAGGGCTCCCATGGGTCAGCCATCTCATTTTGATAAGGTGTCAAACACATAATCAGAGAAAGAGTAGTCTCTTCAAACTGTCCTGTGGAAATTGCATTTCTACATGAAGAATGAGACCAGATCAATATTTCTCACACTGCATTAAAATCAGTTCAAAATAAATCAAAGACTTTAACCTAAGACCTGAACCTCAGAAACTACTATTGGAAAACAGGCAGAATGCTTCAAAAACTTATGCGTGGCAGCTTGCGTCTGAAATCCCAGAACTCGGAAGGCTGATGACAGAGAAATGCCACAAATCCATCCTGGGTTACTTAGTGACTTTCAGGCTAGCCTGGGATACAGAGTGAGACCCTGTCTGAAAAGAGAAAGAATGAAGGAGAGAAAAAAAAATAGAAGGAAGTAATTAAAAAGAAAAACAGCAACTGGTCAAAAGTAATAAAGCCTTGAGCTACAAAGATGGCTCAGAAGTTAAGAGCATTTACTGTTCTTTCAGAATACCTAGGTTCAATTCCCACCACCTACATGATGGTTCACAACTATCTCTAATTCCATTCCAGTGCACCCATGGCTTATTTTGCCAGGCACATGTGTTACACATATATAAATGCAGGCAAAAATAAAAATAAATGAATCCTTTTAAAAATTAATATAGTCTATTAATTTTTTAAGTAAAGGAAAATAATAAAGAGATTAGTGTTAAAAATAAGGACTTTGTTGAATTATTGTTCCAGCCAGCTCTTGTCGTACCCACCCCCAAGAAAGACATTATGGCCCAATAGCAATCATTTAAACATCTGAGTGACAGCATAGGCTGGGCTCTGCTGCATACCCTACACTGTCATGCGGTAGATGACAGAGCAGGGCTTAGCCTGGCCACCCTCCCTCCACTGACTAATTCTGGGTCATTCCTCACAATATCTGCAGCTGGATAACTTAATGTTTCATTTGATAGATTTCAAAAGTGGGTACTCAAAATAACAGGAAGTTGAAGATGTCAGTCTCTTAAGGGTTTGACCCATAAACTAGATAACTCTCTTACACACCTGAGGTCAAAGCAGTCATGGAACCCATCCCTGTTTAAGGAGGAGAGAACCAGGCATGGCCTCACAAAGCTCTGGTGGCCATCACTGTCATCTGTAGATTTTGAACCTCATCCTGTAGTTATGGGGAGCCAGCAAAGTATTTTCATTCTATGAAAAGACACACTGAATAACATACTAAATCAAACAAAAAAAATTGAAAGGAGCAAGGAACAAGAAAATTAAAAGAGCAAGTGCTGCTCCCTCAGAATCACAGAATATTTACTTCTATGTAAGTGATTTCTTCCAGGGAGGTCGGGAGCCTGTGTTTCATTGTCCTAGCTGTAAGAACAGTAATGTGTGACCAGTAAGTGGCTGATAATAATGCTGATAATACACTTCCATAGATGTGTGTTTTCTTCTCTTAAGTTGGACTGTATGGTCTTTCAAAACAAACTTGTGAAGCATCGAGCACTTTGTAAGTGTCCAGAATATATTCATTGATTGGCAAATTAAAACCATGAAAACGCAGGACTTTTCCTCCACTAGACAAATAGTTATTGAGTTTATCTCTGCCAAGTGTTGTCAACATCTACAGTGCTTGAAGTTCACTGCTGAACAAAACAGACAGAGATGCTATCCCCCACAGCATGCTAATATTTTAAATCTACAACACTGATAATGGAAGAGAAAGATCTCCTGAAATGTTCAGCACAGGGAATTTGTTACTCTCTCCCGGGCTCTCACCTGAGTGAAAAATGCCTCTCCTTTCTATAAGCTGCAAATGACCTTGGAATCGGAAATTACTTTGCCTGTATAAATAGACAATCATTGCACTCAGCACTGCAGGGTCTATAAGTCAACTGAGACAATCAAGAGGCAGTGGATATCCATCTAAAGAGAGGACTCTGCCCTTGCAGATGTCTCTTCATTGGAAATCCCAGCTGCAGCTATTGCTAAAGCAAGATCCCAATTGCACTCCACTGAAGCAAGCTTTCTGTTCCATTTAGGATTTGTCCAAGGCTGTATGTTTTTGCTGTCATGCAACCTGCATGAATATCCAAAAAGGAAGAAGAAAATATTTCCATGTCCCAGGTGCTTTAGAAGACACAGAGAGAGCAAGAGAACAATCCAACGTTCATAACAATGGTGAAGGTACTCCAAAACTCAAAATAAAGATATAAGTAAATGCTTCCTACAGTTACTTTGTCTTCTTACCTACATCCTTTTATTTTGCTTTGGTTTGATTTGGTTGTTTGAGACAGGGTCTCACAGCAGGTTCATCGTCCTCTATGTTTTAAGTCATATTTGGGGAAAGTCCAGGAACAAGTGTGGCTTTGAGAAAGCAGATCTCATTAACTCAATCAGAGCATGTTTTATAACAAAGTAGCCTGTCTAGAAAGTGCAGGAGAATATTTCACATGCATAGCTAAATACAGATAACATTATCTACTTATCTTGTCCTATCGTCAAAACTGCATTCCTTCAATACCTCCTATGTTCCAGGCTTCTTCTAGAAACTTAGAATAAACAGCCAAGAAGACAAGATGCCTACCCCATTAAATATTCATGACACTGGGGAAGATGTATATAAATAGAAAGTTTTATTTAAAACGTTGTGCTTTACCAACAAATTAAATTTTAATGTGAAGAGTGCAGAGAATTGATGTGTTTATGTATCAAGGATGGAAATATCAATTGACTGAGGTAACTCTAGAGTGTATTTTTGTGACATTTATCAAAAAATTCTCTCAATATATGCTGATTCTAGCAATTCTTCTTCTTGGAACTCATCCTAAGGAAAAAAAAAACCATGAATCTGCACAGAAATTCATCTATACACCATATTTTGTAATATTAAAAAATTGGCCACTATTTTAAAGCCAAAAGTTGGGAGTTTGATCAAATTTCTTTCTAATATATGAAGAACTAGAGGATGGATGCTGAGGGGCATAGAGCCTCTATTGCCCAATGGTTATGTTCTTAAAAAATTACAGCTAATATAATGCTATTTTTATTTAAAAAGAAAAATAGTAGTATGTATGCACTGCAAAGAACTGGCAAAAATCACCCTTCATTGTTCCCATCCATGGGAGGCCAGAAATCAACAGGATTTAATCACACTTGGCAGCCTTCCCTTTGGCACAGAAAAGAACATCCATTGACAGCCAATGTGGTGGTTCTCGTGATTCAGCCAAGTTTCAGGTCTGGAGAGAAAGAGCCAAATGCTGCTTGGCATTATAACAGGGCAATCTGTTGTCATAAAGGACAAAGCACAAATCTAAGCTCAAGAAAAGATGCCCTTTCCCCATCACCAGACTGGCTGCATTTTCTCAGAGGAAAATGAATGCCTATCTTTGGGAGAGGGATATGCTTTGCAGGTGATTCAGTCAGGAGAACCTGCTCTCAGAGGGAGAAGGCCCAGCTGGTAATGAGATTGGCATTCACTCATCCTAGTGGGAGTAAAGCCAATTGCCTTCCCTTGCCAGTTACTGTCTGCTGCAGAAGTCAGCAAGCTATGACTCACCTGGCCAAAGGCAGCCCACCTACTGCATTCATGTGTGACCCTCAGTAAAACTGGTTTCAGTATTTTAAATACTTCAAAAAGCGTTTTCTTGAAGACGAATACTGCAGGGCTAGGAAGATGACCCAGTGGATAAAGCACTAGCTGTACAAACAGAACTTGAATTCAGATTGCCAGACCCCAAGTAAAAGCTGGGTCGAGGTGGCAGTCGCTTCTAAAGTTCTCTGGAAGCAAAGCAGGACAAGATGCCTGGTTAGACTAACTGAAACAGGGGAGCTCCTGGCTCAGTGAGAGACTCTGCCTGAATACATGAGGTAGAGAAGATACCTACATCAACTTTGAGTCTCCTCCATAAGCATGTGCATGTACATGCATGGTTTTGGAAGGAAAGGCGGGGAGGGAAAATGATGCAATTATAATCTTAAAAACAAAATAAATAATTCAAAAAGAAAGTTTCTTCCTTCATGGTATTTTATAGGGAAAGGCCCCTTGCAAAGGGAGATGAGAAGCAGGGTGTAGTTAGTATTAGCACTCATGTTTCAGTTATGTATACGCTGGGACTGACAGAGCTCCATTCAAATCTGTTTCTGAATTTTATTCCTCCATACAGAAGTACTACCTACTGAGTCTGTATAATGTGACTGGCATGTACGACAGGGCTGAACATGTGGTATTTGATAACTGATTAGTGTGCTCTTCCCTGGAGAAGACTATGGGAAGAAACTTTAAGTTTCCCAAACTGTTCAAAGAAGCAGTTTCTCTCAGCTCTTCAACGACCCCATTTATCTGTGGATTTTTTGTATTTGGAGCTCATGACCCCTGAATCATTGAGAAATCACCCTTCGTCCTCATGTGCTAGCCAAGGTCAGCATACCGCACCTGCCTCTTAATGCCCTACAATACTACTAGATAAGCCAACAGGGACACAAGTATTTTCTGTTCCCAAATATTACTCCAAATCTAGCCTATCTGTCATATATTTCTATTGGTGTGATAAAATCTCATGACCAAAAGCAACTTAGGGAGGAAAAGGTTTATTTCATCTTACAACTTTCAAGTCACACTCCATCACTGAGGGAAGTAAGGACAGGAATTCAAGGCAAGAACTAAAGCAGAGGCCATGCAGGAATGCTGCTTACTGGCTTGTTCCTCAAGACTTGCTAAGTTTCTCTCTTAAGGGTAGCTCTATCCTTCCCAGGAGTAGCTGTGTCCACAGTGTGCTTGGCCTTCCTTCATCAGTCATTAGTAAAGAAAATGCCCTACAGACTTTCCTACAGAACAGTCTGGTTGGAGCATCTTCTCAAATGAGATGCCTTCTTCCCAGATGACTGTAGATTGTATCAAATTGACAAAAACTAAGCAGGACACCATCTCTTAAAATCTCTTGCTGGGGTCTCTGGAAGACAGTGATTAGTTGAGGATGCAGTCAGGAAGATGGAAGTCTCATGATGAGCTTAAAGTCTTTATTAGAAGAGGAAAAGATATTTAGTGATTGATGAATAGATTGTTAGAAAGATAGGTATATTTATGATATATAGATCTGTGTTACATCTGTAAATATATATGATATACGTGTATGTATGTATATATGTATATATGACCAAGTAAAGGCTGCATGAATACAAGAAAGAAAACAGTCATCTGAACCTAGAGACAGCTGCCACAGACCCCAATCATCCTCTTACCTTGATATTGGAGTTTGCATCCTCAGAGCTGTGATAAAATGAATTTTATTGTTTAAGCCACCTACTCTGTTGTGTTTTGTATTAGCATCTGAGGCAGAGTAAGACAAGAATTAGGACTGACAAGTGGAGTATAACAAATATCTTCAAAAGTGAAAGCTTTACAACGCTAATTCCTGGATGGGTGGCTGAGTTTTGAGGTGCATGTTTGAAAAGGATGTTTGTCATGAGGGAAGTGTTTAGTGATCCCCAGCATTGAGAACTGTAGAAAATATTCTTTCTTCTTAGAGAATATGAAAGTTATCACAAACACAATATTTTTAATTTCATGAAAAACATAACTGCCTAAAAACTTGTATATGGTTTAGGAGCCATGTATATGTCCAAAGTCACCAAAAATCCCTTATGTCATAGCTCAGTGTATAATGACAAGCTCAAAAAATGACTTGAAGCATCTAGGGAGATGTTTCAGTGACCGAAGTGTTGCTTCACAAGTATGAGGATCTGGGTTCTATCCTCAGCACCTACATAAAACAAACAAACAGACAGAAAACAGGTACTTCTAATCCCAAGGCTGGAAAGCAGACAGGGAGACCTTTGGAACTAGGTAACATGAGCCTGGCTGGACTGCTGAGATCCAGATTCATGGAGAGACCTTGTCTCAAAAAACAAGGTGAATAGTGATTGAGGATGACACCTGACATCCACTCTTGCACCTGCCTATTCCCCACCTCCACAGAAATGACTCTAAGTTGCAAAATAAACGATTTACTCATAAAACCAAAAGAAATCCACAGTTTTTCTAGTAAATTATTTATTGTTTTTAGTCCTTTGGTTATAGCTGTTCAGTTAATTTTCAGAATTCAATGTGTGAACTCTCTCTGTCTTCCTTGGGGCAGTCTAACCTTGCTTCTGTCTAACTTTCGAGAACAGTAAAGAGTAACCATTATTAATGGGCTCTTGAAATCCCCATCTCAAGCCAGAATATAGAAAATTTTATTTATGAGTCTTTTAGCAATTACTGATGACCTCCACTAGAATTTGAACTCAATAAAAGGCTTGGTCTCTTGTAGATAACACAGTTCTACAGTAGAAGTCAAATGATTAAAAATAACCCAAGCAAACTGGCTTCAGCTACAATGGTCATTTAGTACTGACCTCTTACAGTGAGTTGTTGAAGTTTCAGAGCATAGAAGCTGTAAGGACTTTGACCAACTTCTTATGTTTCCTCACCTTTCTGTTTGGACAAGTTCCCCTAATTAAGCAATGGAACACCTTTTTCTACATTCATTATCATGTTTAAATTTAATTGAAAAAGTAATATCCTCACAATTTATAAATGGTCTTTTGACAGTACTTCAGAACAGTAAAGCAATTTCCTGGCTCTCATTAATGACCATACTGATATCTTTTTGAAACTGAACAAAGGATCTATTAAAAATTATTACTTACCATCTGGGTCTCCTTGCAAGCTTGTTTGAGGCCAAGCCATTACTTCTAGAGAAGAAAAGAAAATGGACCAACCTAGAAGTTCCCAATAGGCTTGTCATATAGGGCATAGCAATTTCCAAAGCTAAATCTTACACAATGAGAATGATCCAGAATGTAAATCAAAGGCTGACCACATCCACTCCACGTCTGTTGTAACGTCGTTTTAAGCATCATCAATAGGTGTTTGAACATAAGAGGTCACCATGTGGTTGCAGAGCACTCATCTGGCACATTATCAAAGCAGTCATTAGAAACCCCCTTGCTCTAAAAACCTGTCTCTACCACATGAGAGCTGTGTAACTTGTACGTATTTCTTCACTCATCTCTTCATCACTTAAATCATCTGCAATCTAGGGACAATAATTATCATAATACCTTCTTCATAGTTGTTTATAAGTATTAAACAAGAGAAAAGACAAAAAGCACATAGAACAGTTAGTACATTGCAAGCCCCTTTCCATGTATCATCTTTTCAATCAGTTTAAAGAAGGCAGTATATTAAGTAAGCATCAAAAGAGATTATTTTCATATTTTTTGTTTTGTGAAAGCCATTTCAATTTCCATAGTAATATAATCCATCAGTAGGTTATGTTAATAAAAATCAGGGAAGCTCATTCTTTTGTTTGCTTTTTGGTCTTGTTGTTTGTTTGACTGATTGCTTTTGAAACAG
>CABHPR010157565.1:17819-53115 GCA_902168415.1 Peromyscus melanophrys | reverse complement strand
CTCCTCCTCCTCCTCCTCCTCCTCCTCCTCCTTCTTCTGTTTGTTTTTCGAGACAGGGTTTCTCTGTGTAGCTTTGTGCCTTTCCTGGAACTTGCTTTGTAGACTAGGCTGGCCTCGAACTCAGAGAGATCTGCCTGCCTCTGCCTCCCAAGTGCTGGGATTAATGGCATGCGCCACCACCGCCCTGCCTAAACTACATTCTTAAAAGAAATCTCTGTATAACTAACCTTTTAGATCTGTTTCTTTGTTCTTAACTAACTGACTCATGTGTCTATCACATGTCATCTGATGATCTCTAGTTCTTGACTTTCCAAAGCACCATGCTGTCTCTGCAGAGGAATGCCTCTTCCCTTCACCTCTGTACCTTGTCACTTGGGTCCTCTGTCACCCTGTCCACACCCTCCTGTCACACAGTCCCCCGGAAACTTACATGGACACTGCTTCTCTAACCCTTCCTATGGCTCATCACTCCACACTGCTCAGTTACAAAGGAACTATAAAGTAGAGATCTGCATACTCCTCTGCAGCTTCATAGGGGCCAGGGGCCACATCTTCTTTGCTCGGCCATGTGTTTCCCCAGTCTCCCACAGAATACCTACCATGCAATAAGTACAGAAGCAATATTTGCTGTTTGGTACATTGAGACCGTGTCCTCCTGGCCCCTCTACTGATGACTTTCCCTTGACCCCAAATTCTAATAGCAGTTACTGAATACCAGTCCCGCTGTCACCAGCTTGGTCAGCCCAAGTGTGAGTACCACTTTAGGGAGTAGGGCTGCCCAGCCCTTTGTTCTCTGGTTGCAGTTCGTCTCCTTCTCCCATCTGCTCACTTCCCACACACCAGAACCCTGCTCATCTATCTTACTTTGCCTTCTAATGATCTTTTTCTTGCTTATTTACATCCTCCAGCATGAATGAGGCTATGACTTACTTTCTTTGCCTGTTTGGTTCCTCAAGTAGTGTCTGAAGCATCTTCGATGCCAAGGTCATTATTCATGAAGGGAAGCATGGCGAGAAGAGGGAACAAAGGAAGAAGGCAAGAGACATGGCGTAAAGGAAGGTGTGAAAGAGGGAGTAGAGTTAGCCTTGGTTAGAGAAAGGACCCCTTAGGTTAAGGCAATTTCCCCTCTCTAATAATGTACCTGAGTCAGTAAGGAAGTTCCTATATAGTGCATATATATGGTGTTAGACATATTTTGTGTGTTTGTGTTTGTAAGTGTGCAGGTACACATATTGCATGATGTGGTGGCCAGAGGACAACCTAAGTTGTTGTTCCTCAGATTCCTTTCTTCCCCTCCTCCTCCTCTCTCTCCTCCTTCCACTGTTCCTTCCTTCCTCCCTTCTCCTCTTCTTCTTCCTCCTCCTCCTCTTTTTCTTTAGATATAGTCTTTTTCTTTTTCTGGCCTGTAACTCAGCAAGTAGTTAGGATGGCTGATCTGCTCACCCCAAGGACAACCTGTCTTTACCTCTCCAGACCTGGGATGACAAGCATGTGCCACTACTGCAGGCCTTTCGTTTTATCTTACATGGGTTCTGGGTATTGAACCCAGGTCCTCACGCTTGCAAAGCAAGCACATTACTAAGGGAGCCTAATCCCTAGTCCCAATGTAAAATGCATTGACGAAACACACAGAATAAACATTTGTGGCTTGCAGGAATAGCAGCCAATTTAAGACTTGAAAACTCTCAGAGAATCCAATTCACTGGACCATAGAATCCAAAACTCATTTCTTACACTCACAGTCCATATCAGACAATATGGCAATAAGGTCTAATAACATCACGGGGTGAGTTTTTACTAATGACTGTGTGGGAGGGCACTTCTGCAACTGTAATGCACATGGCTTGTCATCAGGATAGACAGGGCCGGTGTCTGGCATTCTGAGATCTATTTGGTAAGCTGCTGTATTTGCAGCCAGATCCTACAGAGACTCCGATGGAAGAATCTAGTGCAATTAGAATGTCAAATCACGTTCCCAGTTTCCCTTCTATGAATTGCATTTCTAAAAATAAGATAATGAAAATATGTATTTGTGTGGGAGAGGGCTTATTGTAGAGAGCTGCAAATAAGACAAGAGGAAGTGCCTGGGCTCAAAATCCCCACCAGGAGGGCACTTTCATGGCAGGCAGCTTCTGAGCCTTGGAGAAAGCTGTGCCATGTGCTCTGCCCCAAAGGAGAGTGGTCAAGAAAGTCGGAGACTGCACCACCAAGTCTTTAGAATAGAAAGAAGGTAGGCAGCAGTATTTTACTCGTAATAGCCTATTTTTTTTCTTTTCCCATCACCTGACCTGAGCTCTTTTCAAAGGGTACAAGAGAGAATTAGCTAGTTCATCACATCTTTGGAGACTTAACCCTTTAATGGTCCATTGAGACCTTTTGGTGGCTGTTTAGTCATGCAGAGTATACACAGATGCTGTGGGATAATGCCCTTGTACACTGGTTTAATAAAATGCTGATTGGCCAGTAGCCAGGCAGGAAGTATAGGTGGAGCCAACAGAAGAGGAGAATTCTGGGAAGAGGAAGGCTGAGTCAGGAGATGCCAACTCGCCATCCAGGGAGCAGCATGTAATGGCACACAGGTAAAGCCATGGAACACGTGGCGACATAGATTAACAGAAATGGGCTGAGTTTAAGTGTAAGAGCTAGCCAGTGGTAGGCCTGAGCTAATGGCCAAGCAGTTCTAACTAATATAAGCCTCTGTGTGTTTACTTGGATCTGAGCATCTACGGGACCAGGCAGGACACAGAAAAACTTCAGCTGCACACAGAATATGGGAGGGGCCCAAGAGATGACTCCTGTGCCATCTTTCCTCCAGCTTCCTGGGTCCTGGATAAAGTTTAATAAGGGTCAAAGATGCTGGCTGACACCTGCCTTCTCGGACTAGTGAGGCTGAGGCAAAAGGCCTGTCATGAGTTTGAGATCAGTTTGATTTTCATACTAAGCCCCTGTCTCAATGAAACCAAAGGAAACGAGCAAATGCCAAGTTCAGTAAGAAAACCCAGCTGATCTCTGAGGTTTCTTCTTTAGCACCCTTCACTATGGGGAGTGTTTAATCTCTCTTCAGCAGAAGAGAAGACCTTAGAGGAAGGGAAGTATGGGGTCTGCAGAACTGTAAGATTTAGGCTTTACAGCAGGGCTTATAATGAGAAGGATTCCTTTGCTGACCTAAGAATAACAAAGTTTTGTACTGACTCTACAAAATTGTGTGATAATATGAATATCAAATTTCCTTGAGTCAGATGAGGGTGGGGTTGAAGAGAATGATCATTTGAACCTAGTGTGATAGTGCACACCTTTAATCTCAGCACTGTTGAGGCAAAGGAAGGCCAACCTGTAGCAAGAGTTTTCCTGCCTGGCCCACAATCAGGATAAATCTCTTTCACCTGCCAGTCCCACAGCCGCTCAGACCCAACCAAGTAAACACAGAGACTTATATTGCTTTCAAACTGTATGGTCGTGGCAGGCTTCTTGCTAACTGTTCTTATATCTTAAATTAATCCATTTCTATAATTCTGTACCTTGCCACATGGCTCGTGGCTTACTGGCATCTTTACATGCTGCTTGTCCTGGCGGTGGCTGGCTGTGTCTGGCAGCATCTTCTTCCACCTTCCTGCTCTTTTTATTCTCTCTGTTAGTCCTGCCTATACTTCCTGCCTAGCCACTGGCCAATCAGTGTTTTATTAGCAACACATTTGCCATACAGAACATCCCACAGCACCAACCAATGTGAGTCAAGGCCAGCCTACTCTATAGAGTGAGTTCCAGTCCAGCCAGGGATACATAGTGAGATGTTGTCTCAAAAACAACACTAAAACCCCAAAGGCAAGAATCAGCAACAAAAAAACCATCTGGAGCAAAGGTGAGATAGCATAATTATCAGTGTGAAGGACTTACTGTGAGATCAACAGCTTGCTGGGGTCCAGCTATAAGCAGCTGAAGGTGTGGTTGTGACGAAGGCTCCTGGGGGTTGTGGGAAAGGCTGGCTCTCCATTACTTCCAGTGTTTTCCTGTTGCTCTTTTGAAACAGTTTCCTTCTTTATGAAAAAAAAAAAAAAAAAACCCTTCTCACACTTTCATTATATAGCTTAGATATGTTAGCAATGTGTTCATTCTTTCCATTGAGGGACTTTGTTGATCTTCGCTCTCCCAGTCTCCCTCTCATGTTTGAGCATAGATACCCTGGTTGGCAGTTTTCTCTGTGCATTTTAGAGGTGTTGTTAGTGTTGCTTTCTAATGATGGCATCCTCCCCCACTTCTCTTGGAAACTTTTTGTTGTTATTATCTGTGACTTTCAGCAGTTTTGTGTGATGTGGGTAGATTTAGTCTTTAGGGGTGTATGTGGGGGGGGGGCAGATACTGACTTTGGTCCTCAGAATTCCCCAAACTTTGTGTTATCATATTCATGAGTTTGGGAAATTTTCAGGCATCCTTTGAACTATCAGTCTCTTATTCTGTTTCTTTCTTTTTGAGACATTAATTACGTGTGTTAGACTTTTCATTGCTATCTCACATGTATCTGTTCTCTTTTGAAAATTCTTAAATTCTTTTTCTCTTCTTTATATCCGTTTAGGTATTTTTTATTGAGTTGCCTCCATTCGATAATTGTATCCTCTGACTGTCTTCTGTGGTATCAAGTTCCTAGTTTAGTAATTAGCCTTAATTTCCAATTAGTCTTAATTTTAGTAATTATATGTTTCAGTTCCAGAATTCTCACTTGACTCTGTTTCTATAGTTCAGTTCTTTGTTGAAATCCTTTCATCTATTTGAAAATTCTTCTACTTTATTCTTTTTAACTAATAGCTCAGATATTTTCAAGACTTTTTTCTGCTAACTCTAATATATTAATCAATTATGAGAAAATTTCTGGGTATTTGAACATGTCCTACTTCTTGACCTGCCTAATAATATTTTTATTATTTTGCTCACATTATATAAATAGAAATAGTTATAATGTCTCTAGATAATGTCATCTTCTCTAACCTAGTGTTGATACCTTGTATCCTGCTATTTCTCAAACCCAATAAAAGCTATGCTTTAATTTGGCTATGACTCAGTTTGTTGGCTCCTTTTACTTCTACAGTCTAATGCTCTGAAGAGCTTGTGGAATTCGCCGAGCCCCTCATTCTGCCAGGTCCTAAACTCTTCTCCCCTTTTCTTTGTGACTCAAAATCATAAAAACTCAGTTCTGCTTTTCAGTTTATCTGCTTAGTTTTAAGCTGCCTGGCTACGCTTTAGTGTTTGGCATGTGCTTAAGGGAACGACCAAATGCATAGTCAGGCTTAGCCGTTAGATGCTTCCCTTGTTACCAAGATCTTGGCTCTAAAGCCTTAGATTTTGTTTCTTTTCTATCCCTAGACTGTCTTTGGCTTACAGTCCATATTTCCATGCCTTTTCTCTCAATGCAGAATGATCAAAATAGTTATACAATGTCAATAGGTCTCTGTCTTGTCCTCCCTTTCTAGAATTTTATTTCCTCTCATTCTAGGTGTCTCCAGTTTACTGATGCATTTTAATACTGAAGTCCTTGATTTTAAGTTATTCATGTTAACAATCATAGTAGGTTTCTTTTGTAAAAGAACTTTTTGCACCAACAGATGAGATGCAATGGGTGTTGTCTGCATGGAGACTACAAAATACAAAAAGTTGATTGTATTTTGTAGTTGATTCTATTTCCACAGGAATATAATCCAAGTACAGGTTGAGTTATGTTACTTCCTCTTAAAACACATACTGGGGTGTGTCTTCAGAGCCTCAGAGTGGGTCTTGTTGGGAAATAGGGTTATTGCTGGTACAGTTAGCCAAGATGAGTCATATGGAAGTTTGTGGTGGATGTTAATACAACATATTGCTGTTCTTACATGAACACAGTAATATAAGGGTACAAAGACATAGGAAGAATGGCCTGAGAGATGGAGACAAATTGGAGCGATCCATCTTTATGCTGAGGATTGATGGCAATTGCTATATCTGAATGAGAAATAAGGGAAAATATTCCCCCCCCACCCTGCACACACTTGTCTCGGAGACAGTAAACTTCTGTTGTTCAAAGTCACTTGGTTTGCAACATATTGTTATTGGGACTATTGAAGTACATGTCCCTTGTCTTTAGAAGTGAGAAGAATGGCCAGAAGCTCCTGTAGGCAGAAGAGAAAGCAGAGGCATGGAGGATGAGAGATAGCAAATCAGAAAAAGTGTTTTTACAAAGTCCTTTGTGTTTTCAGTGATCTTAGTGGTATCTTAATGCTCTGTATATGAATCTTAGAAACATTACTTAATTACTATGCTTAGATTTTTTTTTGGAAGCAAACTGAGAGAAGCCTAAGAACAACATCAAGGTAATCATGGGACAAACCAAAATTAATTGATATGGGTGACAGAGAGCAAAAGATTAATGTGGTGGTTTGAATGAGATTGGTCCACATATTTGCATGCTTAATCCCCAGTTGATGAGCTGTCCGGGAAGGATTAGGAGGTGTGGGCTTGTTGGAGTAGGTGTGTCAATAGGGGTGGCCTTTGAGGTTTCAAAAGCCCGTGCCACGCCCAGTCTCTCCACGCCCATAATTGCTGCCTATGGGTCAGAATGTAGCTCTCAGCTACTTCTCCAGCATCATGCCAGCTTTTTTGATGCCATGCTCCCCACCATAAGGATAATGGACTAACCTTTTGAAGTATAAGTGAGTCCCCATTAGATGGTGTCTTTTATAAGAATTGCCGTGGTGTCTCTTCACAGCAATAGAATAGTGACTAAGACAATGCTTGAAACTTCTAAGCCTCTGACCATCATAGGATCCAGAAGAGAGTCTTGGAATTCCTTTGACAATGACATAAGAAGAGTTGTTTTAATAAAGTTCATCTTGACCCTAAGATCATGATTACCAAGTGTTCATTTATGCCATATGCAGCAGTTGCTTCCATATTAACTATGTTCTTGCATCACTCTTTGAAGAGATTCATTTTCTCCTACTTATTTCTTTTTGGATTTTTGAGACAAGGCCTCAACCTTGTAGTCCAGGATAGCTGTAAACCTTGCATTTCTTTTGCCCCAGTCTCCCAAGTGCCAGGATTACAGATATGAACCATCATACCTGGCTATCTAGTTATTGTTTTAAGTATAGTACCCCCTGTGTTAGCTCATAGCGACTAGACTGAGTTCTAGTAATAACTTCACCCTGAAATCTTAGTCATGGGTTGAATTATCTTCATGTTTTATGTCCAGTGTGTATAGTAATAAGAATGTTTTTCTCCACATGGTCACTAAGGTACTCAAGATAGCAGAGACTCTGCTATGTCAATAACCAACATCATAGTTCCAAGGTATGACAGGGCAAAGCATGCAAAGGTTCCTCCATTTTTATTCTTGCTAAGGCCATTTCAGGTTTAACTGGGATGATCTCCTTGATGGAGAACTCCTTTAAAAATTACCCAATTTTATTCTAGGAATCTGGGGTCAAAATGCTGCAGCTAACTTAGCTTCTGTTAAACTGCTTGCTTATGCAAAATCTCCCCCAGTAGCTACTAGAAACCAGGATGTGATTTTTACTTTTAAAAGCCCCTTGCTCTAAATGCTCAGGATCCTGAATACCTGAGTGTTGTCCAGGTGGCTGGAATAAAGACTTTCAACTGGCTATAAACTGTGTCTGAGTGACCATCTCTGGTCGGCTCCCCAAAACATTTTATAGACCCCCAGTGAGCTCCCCAGAGGCTGGACCACAGCACTTAGGGGCCTTAGGGCTCCCAAGAGTAGGGGATAGTGTGCCAACTGGAGGGACTCCTAGCGGGCACACAGCCTGACATGTTCCAGAGCCATGGAAAAAAATGTCCTTTGACCCATTGCTGCCAAGTGTTCTGGAGGCATTCCAATGATGCCACCCAAAAGAAAAAGAGGTAAATCAAAAGTCATTTGGTTTGAACACCCCTGGAGGTAAGTTTGGTCTACAGGAGGCATCATCTGGTTAGGGTGCAAGAAGGAAGGTCAGGCAGGCACTACCATAGATCCTGTTTCCAGGATCTGTGTGAGACATTACTGGATTCCCCTGGGCTGTTCAGATGCATGAGCGTGTGGTGGCCACCCATGGTTGTCTTTACTGTGTGTGCTCCCTGGACTGTGTCTCCTTATGTGTCTCTCTGCATGCTTTTGTTGGTTCTGTTGGTTGGAGAAACAGGTTTAAAATGGAAAGAGGAATGAGCTGTCATGACACTGCACCATTGCCATCCCCAGGACAGTATGTGATGTCCTACAGGCTCATGGGCCATGCTGGGCTACCCATCCATGTTTTGGCACCCCTCTTCCAGCACCAACAGTGGCCATGATGTCAGCAACTGGCCATCCTTGGCTTAAGACATGTGCCCTGTTCTTGGGGTCCTGAATACTCTGGCTGGCTGAGTTGCTCAGAGAAACCCAAAACGTTTGCTTATTCACTGGGTCTATGGGAGTAAATACCTGTTCTGCCTCACAGAGCCTTCCAGAAACCCAGTGGGCAATTCATCAGGTCCTTGAGTAGCCTAACTTAGCTTAGATAAATTGGTAGGTTTTCTGACTGCTGCTTTTAATCTCCCTAGTAATGTTTGGTGAAGAAGTGTGAGCCCCTCTGCAGGGAGGAGGAAATAGTTCCCCAATCCACATGCTCTCTCTCTCTCTCTCTCTCTCTCTCTCTCTCTCTCTCTCTCTCTCTCTCTCTTCCTTCCCCTGCCTACTCTAAGCAACTGGCGGTGCCTAGGGAGGGGGAAAGTAGGTAGTTCTCCCAGTGGCCCCCAGGGGAAATGGTCCACTCCTTTCCTATTCACAGTCTAAATACCCTTCTCTACTAGTGACTTGCATAACTGGAAGACCCCAAACCTTTCCCTTTCTTTGGAGAAGCCACAGACCCTTATCAGTCTGTTTTAAACCGTTTAAGAGGGTGTTGGACATTTCTTCACCAAACATTATTGGGGAGATTAAAAGCAGCAGTCAGAAAACCTACCAATTTATCTAAGGTAAGTCAGGCTACTCAAGGACCTGATGAATAAAAAGCCCACTGGGTTTCTGGAGGGCTCTGTGAGGCAGAGCAGGTATTTACTCCCATGGACCCAGATGCCCCTTAAAACAGTGAGCCACTAATATTGTCTTTGTCATGCAGTTAGCCCCAGACATAAGAAGAAAGCTCCAGAAATTAGAGGGATTTGAAGGGATGAAGAGGTCTCAACTTTTGGAAATTGCTCAGAAAGTTTATAGCAGGCAAGATTCAGAGGAGGGCAAAGGGAAACTCCTGTGTGGTGATCGCTGCTCTTAGGGAAACAAACAAGAAAGAAAATAGGAGAACCAGACCAGGAGAAAGGCTCAAAAAACTCATTAAGACTGTTTGATGAAGTCCTGAGTACAGAGCTGCTGGAATTTAGACAAAAATATCTACAAAGCACCCTACTCTAGTAGTACATGGCCTCCCCATGGCTTCAACCACTGAGGGGGGATGTCGACAGATCACAAAATGCCTTTTAGAAACCTTCCAATCACTGGGGTACAGAGTCTCAGACAAAAAGTTTCGGCTGTGCATCCCTCAGGTCACATACCTAGGCTACAACCTAGAGGAAGGTAAGCAGATGCTTTCCCATGGCCGTATTTCAGTCAGTCCTGAAAATCTCTGCTCCCATATAGAAAAAAAGAATTCCTGGGGGCGGTTGGATATGGCTGGCTATGGATAGGGATTTGCTAAGATAGCCAAACCCCTCTATGCTGGCACTGGAGGTATGCAGCCTTTGGAAAATGACCTGGTGTCTGTCCTGGCCCTGGCCCTCTCAGACGTTACCAAACCACTTCACTTGTACATGGATGAGGCTAGAGGCATTGACTAAGGGGTCCTCATGCAAACTCTGGGACCCTGGGAAAAAATGACGGCGTATCTGTCCAAGAGCCTTAACCCAGTCACAGTCTGATGGCCAGTGTGTATAAGGGCCACAGCTGCCCACCATTCCGCTGGTGAAAGAAGCTGACAAATTGACTTTCAGGCACAAACTCTTCCTGACAGCCCCACACTCTGCTGAGGACCACTTGAAGGGGACACATGTGAGTTGGATGTCTAACACCTGGGTGACCCCACACTGCTGTGGGATGTCTCTTTTTGTATGCTGTGAATATATGTTGCTCTGATTAGTTGATAAATAAAGCCATTGGGCCTATGGCAGGGCAGGATGGAGCCAGGCAGGAAAATCCAAGGGGGACAGTAAAAGGAGAGGCTGGGGAGATGCCAGCCGGCTGCCCAAGGAACAACATGCCAGCAGACCGGTAAGCCATGGAACACATGGCAAAACATAGATTCATAGAAATGGGCTAATTTAAGATATAAGAGCTAACTAGCAAGAGGCCTGCCATAGACCATACAGTTTGTAATTAATATTAAGCATCTGCATGATTATTTTATAAGTGGCTGTGGGGCTGAGGGCCAGGCAGGATCAGAGAAACCTTCTGACGACACCATCCGAAACCCTGCATCTGGATCCAGACTGCATCTAGTTCTACAAAATGCCAGTCCTCAATCCTGCCAGATGAGGACCTTGCAGGTCCCCTGCATGAGTGTCTTGAGATGACTGATTGGATCCAGTCTATCAGGCCTGATCTGACTGGTGTCTTATTGGTGACACCAGATTCGATATTGTTCACAGATGGGAACAGTTTTGTTCACGATAGGATCAAGTGGGCAGGGGCAATAGTGGTGACCCAAGATAAGACTATATGGTCACAATCTTTAAGTAGTTCAATAAGCTGAGATTTTAGCTTTGACCCAAGCATTCCAGTGGGAAAAAGATAAGGCTCTCACTATATATACTGATAGTCAACATGCTTTTACCACAGCCCATGGCAATTGGGGTTGTAGATGAGGAAAGAGAATTCCTAATCTCAGCAGGAAAAGAAATTAAAAATTGAGCAGAATTCTTAGCCCTATTGGAAGTTATCTGGTTACTCAAGAGGCTGGCCATTGTCAATTGCAAAAGACACCAAAAAGGAGATTCCTCAGAAGCCAGAAGCAACAGAACAGTGACTTGGCCACCTGGGATGTGGCTCTAGAATGAATGGAGCCTCTTCAAGTCTTGGTAGCCCTACCAGAGCTCAGCTTACTGGACTTCCAAGGATACACCCTGGGCAAGGTTGACTAGGTAAAACAAGAACTGGCCACACAGGATAAACGATTGTAGTGGAGCTGCCAGACAATAGAACCAACCTTCCCAAGAGTCTGGGGTCTGTGAAGGTGACTGGTTCTGGATCGCCACCAAGCCACCCACCTAGGCACCATACTAACTGCTGAACTCCTCAGAACCCAGGTATTATGTTCCAAATGTGGGAAGCCTTATTAAAGACACCACTTTCAGATGTGCCATTCATTCTCGGGTAAGCCCTCAAATGGGGAAGGAAGGTCCGATGAAGAATCTGGGCTTGAGGAAATGGTCCTGGGGAGCACTGGGGGCTGGACTTTACTGAAATCTGGCCTACTGTTTTTGACTATAGATATTTGCTGGTGTTTGGAGGCCTACAGACCCAGAGACTGCTCCTATAGTTACTAAGAAACTTCTCAGGAAATAATTCCTAGGTTTGGACCGTCCCTACCTTTGAGATCTGGCAATGACCTGGCCTTCATGACCCAAGTGTCTCAAATTCTGACAAATGTATTGAATATTGATTGTAAATTGCATTGTGTATACAGGCCACAGAGCTCAGGTCAGATAGGAAGGATGAAGAGAACTATTAAGGAGACTCTGACCAAACTGGTCCTGGAAACCGGTAAAAAAAAAAAAAAAAAAAAAAAAAAAAAAAAAAAAAAAAAAAAAAAATGGGTCAACCTCCCCCTCTTAGCTCTGCTCTGGGCTTGATATACTCCTTACTGGGAGGGGCTCACTCCCTTTGAAATTATGTTTGGGAGGCCACCTCTGAGAGATTCCCCAGGCAGAGATGTCTAATCACTAGGGAAACAAGTGATTTTCCAGTCCTTGCAGGCTTTGCAACAAGGCTTGCCACACCTTTGACAAGACTTTGAAGGGAATCCTGCCATCTCCTACCTCTGAATCCATCCACCACTTTCAGCCAGGAGAATTGGTTTGGATAAAGGTGATCATTCCCTGGATCAAGGAACCTGCCTGGAAGGGATTCTACCTAGTTTTCCTGACCACCCTAACTGCTGTCAAAGTAGCTGGTGTCATCCCTTAGGGGAAAAAAGGCCACTGAGGATTGATAGACAGTCACTTGGACCTTGGACCCCTTAAAGATAAGACTGACCAGAATTCACCAACCTGGGATACACAATACTCATCAGCCCCAAACCTGTACAATGGAATTCAGAAAAACTGGGGATGGGGAACTGTCTTTTGGATGGATTTCTGCTCTTTAATGTTGCTTGCTGGGGTGGAACAATATGGATCTAGGAGAGGGATGGTGATCAGTAAATCAGGTTATGGAGAAGACTGGCTAGAAAAAGACCTTCAGGGATTACAATTTTATGCACACCCTGCCAATGGTGGGTTGTCTTGCCAAGGACAGGATACCTGCATCATTTCCTCAAATTACCTGGCTTGCTTGTGCTAAATGTTTGGCTAAATGTGCCTCCTCCAACTCACGGACAGTTACATTTCCACTCTATGTATATTGGTCTAATTCTGGTCCTGATCCCAGTAGGGGGCAGGACTAGCCAGTGCAACTACCATTGGCATTTCAGCCTCAATTGTTGGGAACCAAAACTTAGGGAATTCAGTTCCTAGACAGACTTAGACCATGGTCATTTGAAGAATTTTTTTTCCAGACTGGAGAGACAAGTTGACTCCTTCACAGAGGTAGTCCTACAGAACAGAAGGGTGCTGGACCCCATTTTTATGCATGACTTTAGGAGATGCTTGCTATTTCTATGCCAACCAATCAATGGTAATCAGGGGAAACCTTGCCACGGTCAGGGAAAACTTCAGGGAAAGGAAAGAAAGGAGACACAGATCAGAAAATTGGTATTAGTCTCTGTTTGCCTGGTGCTCATGATCTGACTATCAGCATTAGCTGGACCATTGATTCTTACTCTGATTGGGCTGATGGTGGGACCCTGCATCCTCAACTGTATGGCCAACTACATCAAACAGTTAGTAAACTCAGGTAAGCTACTGGTCCTTAGGACAAACTGTGCTCTCCTAGAACAGGATAAGTCAATGATTTGACTCATGTCCACAGAACCAGTGGGGAATGTGACAGGGCAAGACAGTGCGGAGGTTACTCCATCTTGTATCTTGCTGAGGCCATGTTAGGTTTAACTAGAATTTGATCTTCCTGATGGAGAATCCCATGGAAAATTACCAAACTCTATTCTAGGAACCCAAGGTCAAGTTGGCCCAGCTAACTTAGCTTCTGTTAAACTACTTGCTTGTGCAAAAACCTCTTGTGCAGCTGCAGAGTAAGACACCAGGATGTGGATTCTGGCTTTAAAAGTCCCTTGCTCTAAATGCTTGGGGCTATACTTGGGACTCAATACCAGAGTGTAGCCACAGTCAGCTGGAATAAAGACTTTCAGTTGGCTATAAACTGTGTCTGAGTGGTCACCTCTGGTGGGGTCCCTGTAACAAAGGGAAGAAAGAACAAGGAAAATTGTGTGTCAGCTCCTGAGTCCTTTGGTGATCTAGAGGTGACATCTTTTAGTATTGCTCACAGCCCAGGATCGGAGATAGTCTGAAAGGAGAACAAGAGATGTAACAACCCACATAGAATACTGTATCGTGGTCTGTGCCATTCTACCTTAGCCTGTAATGTAACTAATGTCACTAACCTATGCCATAGGCAGGCATTTGTGACATTCAGACTTTCCACGGCTTCTGAGACACAGGGCAAGGTCAACAGCGCAGGTCCTTAAAGCTCCTCTGTATTTCATAAAGATGAAAGAGTGGCCGACTTGCTTTGAACCTCCACCTTCCCAGCGCCCCTTCTTCTGCTCTCACAGAGTGAAGATTTCTTCATATTTCTTCCTAAAGTAGGTAGGATGCTAAGGACTGTTGGGTTGACTGTTTGGCAAATGGAACAAATGAAAAATCTTTCTTTTTCTTACATGTGTATGTATGTGGTATATATGCATTTGTACAGGTGTGTTTGTGTGTGGGGGCACACCTGTGTGTACTCGTTAATGTGTATGTGCTTGATGTGTGTGCATGCGCACAAGAGCAAGAAAGAGAGATAAAGAGACAGAGACAGAGACAGAGAGATGCAGAGAGACACACACAGAGACACACAGACACACAGACACATAGACACACAGACATACAGACACAGAGAGAGAGAGAGTGTTGCTGGAAAATTTCTCTCGAGCTCCCAAGTCCCGCCAGCTCCCAAGTCCCACCAGTCCCAGAAACCACTTACAAAATAAACACACAGACGCTTACATTATTTAAACTGCTTGGCCATTAGCTCAGGCCTATCACTGTCTAGCTCTTACTCTTATATTTAGCCCATTTCTATTAATCTCTACTTTGCCACGTGGCTCGTGGCTTACCGGTACTTTACATCTTCCTTGTTCTGGCCGCGGCTCCAGGCAGTCTCCCTCCTTTCACCTTCCTGTTCCCTCTCCTCCCTTCTCTGTTAGTCCCGCCTATACTTCCTGTCTGGCTACCGGCCAATCAGTGCTTTATTGATACAGAGTGATATTCACAGCAAGAGAGAGAGAGAGAGAGAGAGAGAGAGAGAGAGAGAGAGAGAAAAAGACTGAAGTTGATGCCAGGTATTTTCTCAATCGCTCTTCATTTTTCCATTTTATTTATTGAGCCAGGGCCTCTCAGTAGAACCTAGAGCTCACAGATTGGATAGTTTAGCTAGCCAGATTGCTCTGAGATCCCTTGTCTCTGCCTCCTGAGTGCTGGGATTACAATCCTGCCTAGCTTTTATGTGGATTCTGGGGTCCCAACTGTAGTCCTCACACTTGGAAGGCAAGCAGTTTACCCATTCAGCCATGTTCTCATCCTGAACAATCTTTCTGAATTGTGAAAATTTGATTTCTCTTTTATCTAAATTCTGCATTAGAAATGAAATGCAATTGATGGGAGATTAACTTTTCCATGATTCATTCTGTAATATATGAGGTTCCTTGGTCTCTTTAACTTCCATGCATGTGTAGATGTACATACACATACACATGCTTCTTATGAACAAGTAGCATATTTTTAATCTTATGTGTAATGCTGGAAAAATATGGCTTTTAACCTTATTACTAAGTTTATCATGGCTACTAAACCACATCTCAAGATCTTTGTTTTTCAATGTCCCATCATTTGTTTATTACTTATGGATGCTTAAGGACTTGTTTTTGACTGGACTCAGAAATAGAAGCTCTCAGCGAGGACAGCCCATGTTTCTTGGTGATCTGTTCCTGGCATTTTTCATTGGCTTCCTTCATTTTCTTGGCCAAAATTTACCTTATATGACAGCCTTCCTCTTGTTTTCCTTAGTGCATTGTTTCATTAGAGCAATATGTCAGGGTTTGCGCAGCAGGACATGTGGAGTAACAAGATGCTAAATCATGGGTGCTTTGATCGTGGGCGTCTTCCCTTCTTTGTTTAATGGTTCTCTGAAAACATATTGGCAGGCATCATCTTCTTCAGAGAGACTGATAGGCTTTCAGATCCTGATAGCTCTTGGGCCCCAACCTAGAGGCACAGTAGGGTCCATCAGTCCTGGAATAGCCTTCTCTCCATTGTTGTTTTTAAACAATAACAAAGTTGAGAACAGACTGGCATCCATCAGTACATCTGCAAACAGACTTGTGCTTCCTCTCTCCAGATCTCCTTGGTCTGTAACAGGAATGCCCCTTACTTGGCAACAGGCAGACTCTGCAATGGGTCAAGACACCTTGCTGTGGTGATATTTTATTTGTGCTCTAACAAATAAAGCTTGCCTGAAAATCAGAAGGAGGAGCTAGCCACTAGTTAATCATAGAGGTCTGGAGGTCTGTACAGACAGACAGGAAGTGAGGCAGAGCTGTGATAAGGAGAGGTGGAGAGAGGAGCTTGCTCTCTTTCAGTGGAGGATTTCATAGGGGTAAGAACTAGTGGCTTATTGCTCTGCCTCTCTGATCTTTCAGCTTTTACCCCAATAACTGGCTCTGGGTTTTTTATTAATAAGACCGTTTAGCAATTCGAGTTATACCTTGCTTTATGGAAAAACCTTGTTTGCCATTTCCACCACTGATTTGGACCACACAATCCTTCTATTCTTCACCCAGAGCATGAGCAGCTACTTCTGTGGCCTTGCACTTCTCATAGAAAGTACAAAGCTTGCGTTCATCATCCGTTTCAATGGGTTTCTGACAGGAAGTGACTAGGAAGGAGATATTCAATTTCATCTTGACATGGCCAATTGCCTAGGAGGGGCTACAAAAAAAAACCTTTTACATTTTAATATCTTGACATAATTCCTGGTTCTACTGTTCCTATGCTTATGGCTTCAATTTTTCTTAAACTTATATGAATAATGTTGAATACACACCTGTACATGGATGGTACTGTGGATGTGACAGGATAAGACATGCATGTCTTTGGGTTTATGGTATAGAGGTATGACCAATAAATACACAGAGAAGCATATAATTAGTCATTGTAATCATCCCTGGCTGATTTTCTTAACTTAATTACAAATTTCTAGACAGCATTAAGTATGTCTTATACTTGTTGGGTCTGTCCAGCATGCTTGGTTGAACTCTCAGTCATTCTTGGTTGATCATTAATTATCTGACCATCTGGCTAGCAGGAGGAAGCTGAGACCCGAGCACTTGTTGGCAGAAGGAATTCTTGAGACTGCTACAGACTTCCTCTTGGATACCACTTTTGTTCTTTTCCTCTTAGGGATATGTTTTTGACATTGGCTTATGATGTGGCCAGAGGTTAATGGATTCTATTAGAGAGTCTGTGTCCGCTCATGAAATTCAAAGTCTGAAGCTGAGGTCAGAGGTGCTGTTTTCTGTGCCGGACTCGAGTTAAGCAGGTGGGTAATGCAGTTTCCTGTGCAGGTGATAATGTTGAGTTAGCACAAAGCTGGTTCCATCTCAGATGCCCCCAAGCAGTAAGTTGTCTAAAATGAACTAAAGTGTTCTTTTAACCAAACTTGGTTTGCCCCCAGATTCTGACCCCTGAACAGGGCAGGTTTCATTCTACACTCCAAGGCAACATTCCTTGTGTTATCATACTCCATTGGGGACTTGATTAAAGGAAGTTTAATGGGACTACAGCCTCTCATGCTGCTTGGAATTCTCTTGTCTTGTTCCTTAATAAGGTTAAGGGTTGCACTGATCTGAAAGGGACCACATGACCCTTAACCCTACACCCTGCTGAGAAGAACCTGAAGTCTTAGCAGGAAGAGCCATATTACTTGGCTGAGAGAAGGCAGGGGAAGAATCTGACGGATAGGAAGTGAAGCCAAAATCTTCTTATGTCAACTACTGACATAGTTTAAGAAGCTTTCCCTGAAGCAGGGCTTTTCTCCCTTACATTATGCTACTAAAACAAAGGATCATATTTCATCCATGTTCAGACATATTATTATGTTTGAACACCTTTGGTTTCCAAGGGGATATGCCTAGGTAAGAGGAAGATGTTTTCTCTCAGGGGATGCTAGACTTGTCTCCAATGTAAATGTTGATGACCCAGTTAGGCAGTTTTATGCTTAACTCATAGTTGCCTGTCTACATTGCCAGGAACACAAATAAAAATCAATGATTGTTTGTTAGTATTTGTATGTTTCATGTAGGCAAGTATCATTCCACACATCCGCTGCTAAGATAAAAATCTGATCTGGAGGAATGGTCTGTTTTCCAGTGTACCATATTAGCTCCTCATGACAGCTGTAACAAATCACTGCAAATTGAGTGACTTAAAACAATGGATATGCGTCATCCAACAGTCTGGATGTCAGAAGTCCAAAATGGGTCTGACTCAGCTAAAATCAAGGTGCTGGCTAGGTGCATTCTTGTCTGGAAGCTCTAAGGGACAATCTGTTTCCAAGCTCTGTCTGTCTTCTAGAGAATACACGTGTGCCTTCTGTTAATAGCACCTTCTCCCATCATTAAAATAAACAGTGTTAGAGTATCTTCCTGATGTTGCCATCTCTCCAGCTATCTTCTGTCTCCGCCTCCACCTTTTAAAATACCCTTGCGATTGCATAAGCCAACTTGAATACACCAAGGCAATTCCCTTAGTTAAAATCAGACTTAAGGTTGAGTAACAGTCACAATTTCATCAGCAATTTTAATTTCCCTTTTGCCAAATAATCCAGACTATTCATATGTTCTGGGAATGAGGTTGTGGGCATCTGTTGTGGACTGATTGTATTCTTCTAACATTGATAGGCTGAAACTATAACTCCCAGGGTGATAGTGTTAGCAGGTAGAATCTTTGACAAGTGATTTATTTTCACGAGGAGCTTTTCCGCATGAGATCTATATCCCCATGAAACGGGCCTCCTTTCTGCCAAATGAGGACACAGTGGGAAGGTACTGTCCATGAACTTGGAAGAGAGCCTTCACTAGACACTAGATCTCATGATGCCTTGCTCTTGGACTCCCACGCCTGACAGAGATGAAGTGTGCTGTTTAAGCTGCCATGTCTGTAAGAATCTGTTCTATAGCAGTCTGAACTAAGACAGCGTCTTTGAGGGACCATTATTCAGCTTAGCATGAGTCTTTTAAAATTTGATGTTGTCAATTCCAGGGCCTGAATCCCATGATCTGTTTTTGTCTGTAAAATATTTTAAGAAGGAGTCCTTGCTGGTCTATCTCTCCATCGTCTACATTGGTCTTGGTTCGGGGCGATGTCATAACACTCTCAATTTTGTGACTTAAGCAATTAGACACAGGCATTGATTATCAACCATCTGATGAGATGAGAAATTGCAGTTGAATTACTTATTGATTATGGATGATTGTGGCGTGATGTTTTCTGCTGTGTTGCAGTCTTTGCCCTGACTTTAAGGTGGGATCAAGCCCGAGCTTTTCTCTGATATGACTTATCTCTCCACCTTCAATCTGCTGCTTCTCTGTATGCCTGATCTCCCAGACACAGTGACCAGAATGTTGGTGTCATCCCCAACACCCCAGAGTATCTGTTCTCAGGCCCTGGACACACCCTGTTTGCACCCTTTCACATCCCTGCCTGACACAGTCCCTTCTTTTCTCTAATTCCAGTCTGTGAACTGTTGGCTCCATATTAAATTTTTTTTCTAAAATCATTAATTTGTACTCAATACTTAAATACCTACTAGGTGTCTGGCCTTTCATAATGAGTTAACTGCTTGGTGAGAATTTGGCATAATGGATTCAAACATAATACGTACTATCTTTTAGGGTAGTTGAGTTGATGGGATTTGATACATGTAAGATGCTTTGATAGGCTTACATTAAGCATTCAACAATGTTTCACAGATATTCTGTGACTGTCATTAACATTTATTACGGTTGTGGATGCTATCCCTCCTCTTACGACCATATTTAGTGCCTGTCACTCTGTGTTGACAGACATACATGACATCCCTGTGCATGTTTCTCTCCATACCATCTCTGGTTGGGCCACCCTTTATGGGTAGCCTGTCCTTTGCCCTTTGGGCTTTCCCTTCAGCTTACCGCCATTGACTGCCCATCCACAACCCTTGGGCCCAGGGAATCCAGTGGCTCCTCCAGGGAGGGATGAGAAGATCTCCTTTATCTTATCGTGTCTTCTTCCCGGCATCCTCTCTGGGCCTGCACATCTGAGACCTCAAAGGCCAAGCTTTGAACTTCTAAAGAAAGGTGCTTCTCTTCTATTTTTTTTCTTTCAACCCTTTCTGAGTTTGAAGATCCATTGTTGAATATAAAAAATGTCAGAGTATAAAGAAAACACTAGGAGGCTCTTATCCTCCCCAACTACAATCTTATACATAAACACACATACTCATGCACACACTAACACACACACACACACACACACACACACTACACACACACACACACACACACTCATATACACACCCCACCACACACATACACACACACACATACCACATCACACACATACACAACACCACACACACACACACACACACACACACCACACACACACACACACACACACACACACCACATACATGCATATACACACAAATACACAGAGACTAATTAAATTATTAACAAACTACATTGTTTAAGAAGTGTCTTGAACAGTAACTATAGCAACAACCATTTACTAAGCTATTTCTACACACTAGACACCATCTTTGGCCTCCCCATGCCCTTCCCTCTGCCTCCTCTTTCTTGGTTCTTCTATCTCTGTTGTCAGAGTTCTTTCCTGGCTCTGGATTTGTATTCTTGCCCCCGAGTCTCCATTTCTGGCATTTCTCTTCTCTGGTTTGACTTTTTCTTTCCTGTCCTTTCATCTAAACCCTTTCCATTCTTACTCTTCCTTTGTAAAGTCATAGTACTCCTTTAAAAAAAGGCTCCCTGGACCAAAAAAGTGAAGCCAAAGTGAAGCACCTTGACATTGAAAAACTGACCAAGGAAACAGAATCCAAAACCCAACAGAGAGCACTCCTCAGTACTGTTGCATTCCGGAATAAAAGGCAGTACCTGCTGGGGACGTGTAGTATGGCTCAGTGGGTAAGCTTGTGCTACCATACAAGCCTGGGAATACAAGCTCCCCGGAACCCACTTAAAGCCTGAAGGAGAGAAGAAATGCCACAAAGGTGTCCCGTGACATCTTCAGGTACAGTCTGGCACAATAACAAAAATCTGAAGAAAATCGTAACTGTCACACAAATATACAGAAGGCACAGATGTTGCATGACCAGTAATAATCTCAAATTAGCACAGACCTAGAATGGACCAAATCTTTTCATCCACAGAACAGAATTCTGAGTTTACCAACCTGTCACTGTGTATAAATTAGCTCAGGAGACTCTTACCTTCTGAAGTGTTGATATACACAAAACAAGACTTGCAGAGCAATAGCAAAAAAAATATCATAAGAATTTCTTCTAAGGAACACAGATTATGATAAATACATTTAAAATAGATCCGATTTCTAAACTTTGTTTTGTTTTGTTTTCATAGAAATCGAGGCAAATCTGTGTTGACTTGGAGGGATAGCTGGAAGAGGAGGAACTTACTGAGATTTCCCAATGAGCTTAATTCACTCCCAGAAGCAGTTGGAGTGGAAGTTAAAGTTGGGGCAGAAGGCATTAAGGGAGCATGTTCTGGAGTTAACCAACCCCCTGTAGGTAGTTCCTTTGCCTCCAGTGGAGGAATTTGGGTTCTGTTCAACAGTTGTGATTACAAAGATAATGGTGACCCAGTACATGGAAGAAGCCTTGGGGCTCAGATCATCTCCATTTCAAGAGCATGGGTGCTGTGGGATGTTCTGTATGGCAAATGTGTTGCTCTGATTGGTCAATAAATAAAACACTGATTGGCCAGTGGCCAGGCAGGAAGTATAGGTGGGACTAACAGAGAGGAGAAAAGAACAGGAAGGTGGAAGGAGACACAGCCAGCCGCCGCCAGGACAAGCAGCATGTAAAGATGCCGGTAAGCCACGAGCCACGTGGCAAGGTATAGTTTTATAGAAATGGATTAATTTAAGATATAAGGACAGTTAGCAAGAAGCCTGCCACAGCCATACAGTTTGTAAGCAATGTAAGTCTCTGTGTTTACTTGGTTGGGTCTGAGAGGCTGTGGGATTGACAGGTGAGAGAGATTTATCCTGACCGTGGGCCAGGCAGGAAAACTTTAGCTACACATGGGTTCTTCAATCAGTTTCTTTGATAAAAGCTGAGTTTTAGGGAATTCCCAAACACCTGGAACTATAAGCATTCACAAACTTACATACGTACTTTGTGTATGTGTGTGAGTTTGTGGGAAGGGAACCCATAAATGGAAACATCCTTTTAACAGAGATCACTAGGAATTGCTGTTTATACAAGAAGTTACATGATCTTCTTCAATGTGATCACAGCCTTATCTATCTAACATATCTGGGGCGAAGCCAATTTGATATCCAAACTTCCAAACTTTCCCCTCACCTTCCCTCTCTATTTTGGCATTAACAATGGCCTCTTTGGCATCTGGAAACCTGACTTTCTACTGTGTTTCTTCCCTAGAGCTTTGCCTTTGGAAGCATTTCTGCCCGTGCTTCCAGCAACCCATTTGAGTTTTCTACATTTTAAGTCCCTTGGCATGTTGGGAGAGATCACAACGGTCATCTTCACAGTTGTGAGGTTGAACAAAGGTCTCCTGACAGTGCTGGTAGTCCCTTTGTCTGGGCCTTTCTGGTATTCCTCTCTCGCTTAGTGTAAAATTACCTGCATGGATTGATTGTACTATTTATTTTGATATTACTGTAGTGTTTATCCTTTAAGCATTAGAGGTTAAATGGCTTAACTAAGTATCATTGGTTTACCTTCTTGTGAATGTTGCCTTGCTGGCTTGTTCTAAAACAGGAAAGAGTTCTGAAAAAGACTTTAAAAATAGAGCAAATTGTTCTGTGTAGTGATTAATGAAGGGGCCTATCTTGTGAGGTCCTGTCGTGATGCTGAAAGTTAACTACTGAGGTACATGAGCCAATTTTAATGGGATTTGGTCTTTTGTTCTTAATTTAAAAAATTGTGTGTATTTGTATGGTGTATGCTTGTGCAACATGCACACGAGCTTGTGGTGCCTGTGCCCATATATTCATACATAGGCTAGAGCAGGACTTAAGGGGTCTTCCTTTACCGTTCTTTATGTGCCTTATTGCTTTGATGCAGGGTTTCTCACTGAAACGGAGGCTTGCTGGTTCAGCCAACTTGGCTGGTCTGCGAGCTCTTAGGACTCTGCCTGTTTATGAGGTTAATAAGCACAGGCACACATAAGCACTACCTTGCTTTTTACTGGTGTGTTGGGGATTCGAACTCAGGTCTTCATGCTTGCCAAGACTCAGCCCCTGGGGTTTGATATTTTTACATAAATGCTTGCCAATTTGGGTGCAACATTTTCTCATTGAAATAGAAAAGAAAACTGCTTCAGAAGAATAACCCTCCCCACAGATGTCAAATAATGCTGTCAAAGTGTCTTGTTCTTGTGAGGGGCAGAAAGATTCTTTTGCAATGCTCTCTGATCTGTGGCCTTTGTTGCCTCCTCTACTTTTAAGGAAAAGACAATACAAGATGACCTGTTCTTCCCAATGATAGGAGATGCTAATTATCTCTAAAATCTCACACTGCAAACGTGAATACCAATGTTACAAATGAGGATCGATGGTTCTTCCAAAACTTTAGATGAGTTTCCTCTGCCTGGAGAATGCTCCCCATTTTCATCTTCATCCACCATAAATGCCAAAAATACACATGTAAATCAATCAGCCTTGTGTGTGCGCACACGTATGCGGTGCACAGGATGTGGTTAATTTAGAAGGACTCAGAGGCAACACGTTGAGATGGTTGTTGGCTCCAAGGTGCCAGGGGAAGATTTTGATAGATGTTGTTTACTGGCGTCAGGAATCTGAATCAAGCTTTCCAGAGAAAGGTCATTAGTGACACTCAACAAATCACTTTCATGTTGTAGCCGTTGTGAAAGTCAAATGGAAATTGTTTTGAAAAGTCAATCAGAGCAAGGATCCCCATAAGTCTGGTTAAGGGAACTTTTCTCAAACTTATCAGTTTGTGGCCAAAATAAAATCCCCACCCCCCCACACCCCCAAAAAAGTCAGGAACATAACAAAAGGTGAAAGAAATAATTAGAGGAAAGATTTAGGTTCATTCAACAAGATGGGAAGAAGTATTTGTCAGGGCAACATGGCCTCTCCAGAGCCAGAACATCTAGGCTTTCTTCAGATCCCCTCAACACTGTGAGCGCTTAGCAACAGGAGGCTGCCAACCGGACTAGACCGGTCGGCCAGGCAGAGACTGCCAGGCCAAGCATGGAGGCTGGAATTAAGAAATTGAAGACTAGCTGAAAATTTGAGATTTCCTGTACTTAGCTGGGGACCGGGGAGAGATCTGACTTGATTGCACACAGAGAGGCCAGCCTCTGAGTCTCCAGGCCGGCTTTGGAGTGAAGTGGTAGGCTGCATTCCAGCACCCTTGTTGGATTCTGGTTGAAGCTTGAAAGCATTCAAAAGTAAAATTCGACTGATCTAAAGGTCAGGAGGGGCTGGAGCAAGGCATGACAGGTTTAATGTCCAGGTCTGGGTGTCTTCCTGGGACTTTACCTCTGTAACTCTGTATCTCATCCATAAAAATAGAAGAAATGAATGTTTACAAGTGAAAAGGAGAATACCTTATAATTAATACTAATGCCCCAAAGTAAACATGCCAATTCCTTCCAAAGGGATGAATACAAATAGATATTTTTGATAATATTTCAACCCAGACTCTATATAACATTTAAACTGTGAATAAGCAGTAAAAACGAAGATAAAAACAAAAAACAAAAAAACCCCAAAACAAACAAACAACAACAACAACAACAACAACAAAACCACTGCCCAGCGGCACGTGATGGTTAATGAAGGCATGCATGCTTCCTAATAAAGCAAAAGGTGGACTGGGACCCCAATCTCTCTTTGGATCTCAAATATGAAATTCACTTACTTGGCAGGAAAAAAAATCAAAATCAAGTTAAAATTAAAAAGGAGGGAAAGACTAGCACAAGGTTGAGTGAAATCAGGAAAATCAGACTAAGTTTGGGAATTGTCAAGGGATACTCCACTGTGTCTACCCCTGGCCAGTGTGAGTGAGGTCTATCCGCTATGGCTTCCCTACCTCTCGGATTCCCAGGAACAATCAAATAGCACCCTCTTCACCCCTGTGCGCTCCCTCAAAGTTACCCTTTGATTAATTCTGCCAATTTAGTGAGCTGCCTCGGTCATTTTGATTCAGTGACATTTCCAATCCATCTCCAGTGTTTTCCTCCTCCTCAACCAGTCTGTGTTAGCACAGCCATATTACTTTGATGTATGTTGCCCCAAGCTCCGGAGCCTCACAGCCCCAGAGAAATCACTAACATGGCATGTCTGATTTCCCTAATCTAGGAGATGGCAGAGCTGAAGTGTCTCTGTAATGGAAAACATTTTACATAGTAAATATGAATGGCCTCGCTCTCTCCTAGGTCACACTCATATTTAACATCTATTTCACAGACAGCGTTCCCCCGCCATTCTCCCTGCTTGGCGCTTTCGGATCAGGATTCCTACCAGTCATTTCTGGCTAAATCGGTCTCTGGGTTGGGGACAGCACAGTACTGTTTACCTCCTAATAGCCTATTTATATCAGAGGTATATTATCAAAATGCTAGAAAAAGATGAAAAGGCAAGGAAGGAAATTGTGCACTGCTCATAATTACACTCCCAGTGCCTAATGTTCCTGCTGACATTGCCTAGCATCTTGCTTGGTCTGTAATAGGTGTTGGCTGTGTATTTTTTCCCCAAGTGAGCAATTTTGTTTATGGGCTGAAGTACCAGTGCCCCAAATGAACAAAACCTAAGTTTCTAGAATCATGTTTTAAGCTTCAAAGGTATTCTAGGAGCAAAAGATATTTATAATCTGTGGAGCCAAAGATATTTGCAATCTGTACATAATTAGCACCCCATATCAAGAAAACTAATCTCCAATTAGGGACCAGTGTTGCTTGGTCCTTGCTGACTGTGGGTGATGAGAGGCAAGGGGAATCATTTCTTTTCTCAATTTGGCCAGAGACATTATACAAATCTTTAAAAATAACACATTTTTCTTAATTCTTTGAGAGTTTCATACATGTCTACAATGCATTTTGATCATATTCACCCTTACTTCCTCTGTTTCAACTCTTCCTGGACACCTCTAGGACTCCTTCACATTTTCATTTCTTGTTTTTCAAAAGCTGTCTTCTTGAGTCTAATTAGTGCTGCCTATGTGTGCAAGAGTGTGCATGAGTGTGCGCAAGAGTGTATACATGAGTGTGTGCATGAGTGTGTACAAGAGTGTGTGCATGAGTGTATGTGAGAGTGTGAGGCATCCATTGGGGTATGACCAATTTAATTTAGCAGAGAAATATCCCTGAAGAAAACTGACTCTCCCTTCCACAGCAAGTATCAACTGTCAAAAGCTCCTCAGCTAGGGGGAGGGACTTCTGAGCCCCACCCCTTAAATGCTGAAATTTTAGTTGGCTTGATCTTGTACAGGTCTTGTGCCCACAGCCATGGCTGCTGTGAGTTCATGAGAGTGACAGCCCTGTCATGTCCAGAAAATCCTGTTTTCTAGTCATCCTTTCTGAGCTCTGAGTCTTACAATCTTTCTGCCTCTTCCTCTGCAAAGTTCCCTGAGCCTTGGGGGAAGGAGAGGGAGGAAGGTTGTGACATAGACCTATTTATGGCTGGGCACTTCACACACACATCTGTTCTCTGCATGTTGACCAGTGGTGAATCTCTCTATTAACTAATGTACACTGCTTCTCTGATAAGGACTGAGCACTGCAATAAGAACTCATAAGGCAGTTTGATATTGTGCCCATTTAACAAAGTAATAGTAGTAGATTCTCTATTTGGCTGGTGACATTTCCAATACTGTTTAATGTTATACTTTCTTTCCCTGGCCTCCTTGCTCATTCTGACAATTTTTCTACCCTCCCACATTCTTAGCCAAAGACCTTAGATTTGTCTGTAGTTCTTTGTTTCTTCTTGGTCCAAACTCCAGTGAGTCAACATATCTCCTTGTTGCTGCCCTCAAGGACTTCAGAATACAACCTTCTCTCACCATCTACTACAGATTTCAACCTGCCACCTTTCTCTGGATGATCTTAGCAGCTTTTAGAATTATCAACACAGCCTGCAAATGATTCCTTAGAACCCTTTGATGTCCACTCAATTCTCCTCTGCTCAGTAGCATCCACAGCTCTTCATCTCACTCAAAGGAAAAGCCAACCACATTAGGATTGGTCCTTTCCACCTAGGACTTTTTACTGGGACTTGTTCCCATTCTGTCTTTCCACCACCATTCCAACCACTCTGCCCTGCCCACCCTTGTCCTAGCTGGACCACAAGCATGCTATCTAAGTGCTTACCATTGCTTCTACCATGATGCTCTTCTACATCCATGTCCCTTGTGTAAGTATTTACCTAAATCACCTTCCTGGAGTCTTTCTATGATGCTTGGATTTAAACTGTCACCTCTGCCTCTCTGCTTTAGTTATTGCAACACTTATCTTGTGACCTACTTTCTCTGTCTAATTAGAATGTTAATTGTAGGTCTTCACCACTATAAAGTGAGATGCCTCTGCTGCAGTCCCAAAATTTATCAGGGAGCCAGCTGATCAGATAGCTGCCACCAAATGAGTGAATGAATGGATGGATAAGTGGATGGAAGAACATTTTCCTATTGTTTAGACCAGGATGCAATCCTTATTTGATTACTGTACCTCTTCACAACCAAGTGGAATGTTTCTTTCTATAACAGAGCTTACTAGCATGATCTAATATATATTTGAAAGTATATGACAGAGTTCTGCCAGGCCTATCCTCCAAATGAATGCACTTTTCAGTGTAATTACTTCAAGCTTCATGGGAATGGGACTGATCGATCCAGAATTGCATGCTTCTTTATCAAATTGCCTTTAAAAATTATTGATACTCCATTATGCTTCTGAGCCCATCTCTGTTTCTCGATACATAGAAATCTAGAGGGATAGCCTGAGTATCAGAGAAGGAAAGAGAGAAAGATGCAAGGAGAGGGGAAAGCAGTTGAAAATACTGTTAGGCTAATACCCGCCATAACTAGTGTCAACCAGTTTCATTGAGCTTCTGGTATATCTAAGGTACATTTCAGTTTGTGGAAAAATCATTACAAAGTTCAAGTCCTAGAAGATAGTAGGTAAATTATCATTTCAAAAGTGAGATTATTATAAAAGGGACAAGCACAAATACTCGTCTGAATAGCTGTTGGCATTATTGACTGGAGAAAGTTATAATAAGATTTATCATAAGCCATAGCCACCAAAGAAAAGTTGTCTCAGTAAAGAGACTGCTCCCAAAAGCCCACAAAAGTAGTTTCTGTGTACGAAAGTCAATTAAGGAGCCTAATTAGTAACATCTTATTTCAGTAGTAATGAGACTCTTTGGCATTGTTTGGGGCTTTGTAACAATGGAAAATGTGAAAAAACAGCAAAATGTAAAATGTGAATATGGACAGTGTTTGCCCTTATCCAGCTCCAAAGACGTCAGAACTGCCTGAGTTTTCAGGCTGAAAATGTTAGTAGAAAGAAGTACTCCTGTCACCCGATGCCTGTTAACATCAGCTATATAAGTGATCTGTGGGGTGTGTGTGTGTGTGTGTGTGTGTGTGTGTGTGTGTGTGTGTGTATGTGTGTGTATGTATGTGTGTATGCAGGTGCCAGTGCATGCATGCTTGTGTGCATGTATGTATGCAAAACAGAGTTCATCCCAGATGTAGTTCCGCAGAAACCATCCATCTTGTTTGTGAGACGGGCTCTCTTATGGCTTGGAGCTTGCTGGTTTAGCTAGGCTGACAGGCAAGCCAGCAATCCCCAGCAATCCCTTTGTCATTGAGTTACAAGCATGTGCCACCATGCCTGGCTATTTGACGTTGGTGCTAGGGACTGAACTCCACTCCTTATGATTGTAGGGCAAGCGCTTTATTGACGGAGCCATATTGCCATGCCTGGCTTTGTTTTTCTTTGAGGCAGAGTTGCCACAGCATAGGTTGAACTCCAACTTGGTAATCCTCCTCATGCCTCAACCTCTAAAGTGCTGGGTTTACAGATGTGTTAGTTAGCACATGGACTTAAATGTGTGTTTATATGGTCCTAGAATACACTCAAAGATGACAAATCTAATAAAATTCTTTATGTTATATGTAATAATTAGGTGAGCCTTTATAATCAGGTGACCCATAGGTATGTTTTCACATTAAAACTATAAAGTTATTGTTTAGGTTAACTATATTTCATATACTCCTTTATATAAACACTAATTTATATGGCTTATAACACAGCAGCCCTCACACTGAGCTAGACCCTCCCACATCAATCACCAATCAGGAAAATGCCCCGTAGACTTGCTCACAGGCCAGTCTGGTAGGGGCTTTTTCTCAGTTGGGGCCGCCTCTTCTGAAATGACTCTAGCTTGTGTCAAGTTGACATGAAACCAGCCAGCACTGGAGAATAAGAAACTCAAGGAGACTGAGACATTTTACTCGTGTTTATAGTTCATATCTGAGTTACTTCTCCTATCATTGTGGTAAACTACTCTTGACAAAAGCAATTTAAGAGACAACAGGTTTATTCTGCCTCAGAGTTCAAGGGTCAGCCCATCGTGATAGAGGAAGTTCAGGTGGCAGAAGTTTGACAAGGCTGGTCACATCCCATCTATAGTCAAGAAGCAGAGGACCGTAATATATGCTGTTGCTCAGTTCCTTTTCTCTACTTATTCAATCCAGGATCTCTACCAGGAAGTGGTGAAACCACCCACAGTGGGTGGGGCTTCCCACCTGAATTAAAGAAATCAAGATAATCCCCCACAGGCATGCCCAGAGGCTATCTCTAAGGTGAGTCTAGATTCAGCCAAGTTGACAACATTAGCTATTGCATCCAGTATCTTTATCAAAACATAGGAAATGTTATTGTGAACTGTTTAGAATGTTCTAGAGCATTATCTATTTATTGGACTGGGTGTGTTGACATTTATATGCATTATTTGACTTTAGATAAATTTATTTGCACCAAAGGCATTGGTAGTTGTACTTACATATGCAATTGGCAAATTGGCATCTAGGATCTAAAAGAGAATGCTACAAAAATATTTGAAGTTGATGCACTAAAAGGAACACAGTTTCAGATTTTCTTATCCACCTCTGTTGGTCTTATCCTGATAGAACAGTATAGTTTCTTAGAAACAATCCCCGTGAATAGGAGATTAGTAAAAAACAAAACAAAACAAAACAAAACAAAACAAAAAAACCTCCCTCAATTGCAATTCTTTCAGTTGTCAGAGGTAAAACTAAAGTCAAACTAATTTAAACACATAAATAACAGAAAAGTCCAGAAGCAGGGAGGACCTTGGGACTGGCTCTATTCCGGTCTCAAATGATGCAAAGAAGAGCTCTTTCTCTAGAGGAGTCTCACTCTCTGGTATTACACACCTGCAAAACACCTATAAAGGTATCACTTGGGTACCCAAGTTCAATTTCCTTGGAGAAGAGCACCCACTAAAGAGCTACTTTACTTTGATTGGTCATGTACCCATTTCTGAACCATTAGCTGTGGCCAGGAAATACAATCTTATTGGTTAGGAGAGAGTCACATGTCCATGCTTGGAACCGAGTGTGGCATCAACTCCCAGAAGCTTAGAATCTAAGATGGGCAGGGGATGAATGGTTTCTCAGGTGAGTATTGAGATACGGACATTAGGAGATACACCACAAAGCAAAAGAAAAGGTATCTAACCAAAAGTGAAAGGGTCAGTGAGAAGACTCCAGTTGATGGGAACTTCCCAGGATAGAGCAGAATCCAACGAAGGGCCTCAGCCAGGACATGCCTTAAGACTGTGTGTGACAGTGTTGGCTATGTCTGCGTTAGCCACTTGTCTCTAAGTGGTTCTTTTGGGGCAGGGCTAATGGGAAGTAGCCTTTTTATTTGTAAAGTTTTGAACTTCTTTATTTTTTAATGTAAACATTGTTTTATTTTTTTCCCAATTGCAGATTTCTGTAAAACAAAACAAAACATCAACTTGTGAAATGCTGCAAAGTAGGGAGAAATCACTCAAACTTATTACCTAGATATTTTCTCAGATAGCATCTTGGCATATTTCCTCTCTCTCTTATTTTGCATTTAATATTTTATGAATAGCTTACAGGGGTTAATGAAATAGTGGCATTTTTTAGCTAGTAGCTGGGTACCTAGGCCTAAAGTTTCAAATCTAAAAGGTTTTGAGGGCATTTAATGTATGAAAACAAACCTTGGAAGACAACTGCATTTCCTCATGCTGTGTTCTATCCTGCAGGCAAGACATTACTCTCTCTCAAGACCTGAAAGGTTATTTCCGTGATATTGGCTTAAATCAGAGAGTCAGATCAATCTGTCATATGTCCCTGAGTTTTCCAATCAACAGGATTTACAATATTATTAATCACACTTTTATGTCATTTTATCTATGTAAAGGTCTTGGATGAGGCTCCTCGGAGAAAACACGATGTGTCATATATTTTTAATGCACTTAATATTGGCCTGCCATAGAGCTTCTATCCATTCATATTGGTGTATTCTCATATTAAGTCATTTTTACAGTAACAAGGGAGTAAAGCAAGGCAGACTTCAGCCTTTTTTCCTCCTCCAGATACAATTTCCTGCCTTTCAAATGGAAATCCCATTCAAGAAGGTTGTCCAAGAATGAACTTCCCCAGTGTTATCCTGGAGCTTCATCATCCAATTTTCCGTGTGCTGGTGAGCACCATGGACCCTATTTACTGAGCAAGATCTAAGCGCCTATTCTTTTCACAAAATGCTATCCTGATGACCTGTGATTCCTCTCTTTGTTGAAACACTGCTCCAACGATTCCCTGACCCTTCCATGGGAGCTGTAGATCCTGACTATTCAAACTCAGCCACAGTGAAGTCCTCGGGTTGCTCCTTATGCCCCTGGGATGTCAATTCTGTTCCTGTCTCTTAGTCTGGAGAGACACTTGCTTGAATATTTGTCTTTTTCCTGTTTGTTCTCCAGACCCTCTTCCTGGGATTGAGGAATATTAAATTCGATGTGCTCTAAGGGGGCAGCGAATCATAGAATTTTTTGAGTTATCAGCGCTCACTTTTGTCTCCAGACTTTACGGTATATGGCTTCATTCTCCCTCAGATGGCCAATCTGTGAAGCTCAAAGTCACCTTAGACTTGGTTCCCTTCTTTTATCAGCCCCCTGAGGGGCTCCAGAGCAGTTGTTATAAATTCCCAGTGATTCAAAAGCCACCATTTTTCTAACATCTTCACCCTTCTCTCTTTGGATTTTGATCTCATATTATATGTTCCCTTCTGGTGAGGAGCCAGAATGTCCTTGGTCACACTGGTATGTTTCAGATGGAGCAGACATAACTTGCCTCCTGGTCTTTACACTTTAGGCCACACACTTGAAGGACTACTGATGAGAGAGACTTTCCTCAACAGGTTGCCAAGTAGAGTTGCTTTTGACCTTACTACCAACACTGGGCCAGAGCCTGTCTGAAAGCAGAGCTGAGCATACTCAGAGAAGCTTCCTAAGGTCTGAAAGAACTGGACCCCAATAACCCCCTCTTTCCTTCAGTGGGTTTGCCTTAGATGTTCCCATTGGCAATCCTGTCCAATCCAGAACCAATTAGCCTTAACTATGTTCAATTCTAGTTTTTAAGAAATCCTTTCCCCTTCTCTCTTCTCCCTTATAGGCAAAATTCTTGAGTGGCGTACAGTAGATAACATGATGTTCCTGCTGTCAGTGTGGATGCCTCTGGTTTCTTCCTCTCTACTCCAGACCTCACTCATATTGTCCCAAACTCCCTTGTATGATGAAGGCCCGAAGCTACTATTAACTTACCTTTTCCTTAATATTTGACCCCCAGAACTACTTCACTCTCCCGATACGCTTCCTGCCTCCGTGCCTGCCCTTTTCAATCTTTTTTTTTTTGGATTTTCGGAGTAACATAAATGAACCAACCAGAACCACGCAGTCCAGGCTGACCTCAACTCTCCACAACCCTCTGCTTTAGCCTCAAGTGCTTGGATTCTAGGAGCACGCCACTGTGCAGGGCTTTGCTCTCTCCCGCTGTCCCTGACGTGACCTCTTCTCTCATTTTTGTCTCACCTTCCAGTTTTCAGCAATTGCACAGATTCAAACACTATGTTCACTACTGTAAGTGAGCCTGAGGAGCGTAGCACATCTGTGGCCGCTAGTGCTCGGTATCAACACCAGAAACAATAGAAACAATGAGACTATAGAAATTGGTTATCATATCTCTTGTTTAGAGCAGTGCTTCTCAACCTTCCTGATGCTGCGACCTTTTAATACAGTCCCTCATGTTGTGCTGACCCCCAACCATACAATGATTTTCATTACTACTTCATAACTGTAATTTTGCTACTGGGATGAATTGTAATGTAAACATTTTAGGGGATAGAGGTTTACCAAAGGGGGTGTGACCCAGAGGTTGAGCACTACCAGTGTACAGGTTTATCTACAGCTCAACATCAGCTGGAATGTGGGCATAATTCTGCCAGATCTGATTATTTTAAAAGAAAAAAATGCATATATGAATTTGTGTGAGAAATCCTTTCATTTTTATACTTTTAGGCATCTTAAAAGACAAACAAATAAAGTGCAGATGTGCTCAACACAGCTGGAGATCAGAGCTGTGTGGTGTATTGTGTTCCCCCAAATATTGTGCACCCTAATAAACTTATCTGGGGTCAGAGAACAGAACAGCCACTAGATATAGAGGCCAGAAAATGGTGGCACACACGCCTTTAATCCAGAGGCAGAGATCCGCCTGAATCTCTGTGAGTTCAAGGCCACATTGGAAACAGCCAGGCATGGTGACTCATGCCTTTAATCCCAGGAAGTGATGGCAGAAAGCAGAAAGGTATATAAGGCATGAGGACCAGGAACTAGAGCCTGGTTAAGCTTTCAGGCTTTTGAGCAACAGTTCAGCTGAGATCCATTTTGGATAATGACACAGAGGCTTCCAGTCTGAGGAAACAGAATCAGCTGAGAAGTTGGCGAGGTGAGGTTAGCTGTGGCCTGTTCTGTCTCTCTGATCTTTCAGCATTCATCCTAATACCTGGCCCCAGGCTTGTTTTTATTAATAAGAACTTTTAAGATTCGTGCTACAGAGCTGCTCCAGGCTCAGGAGTTGCAAGGGTCTTTCTCCTTCTGGTGTCTTTTCTTTTCCAACATGTCTTATATCTGGTTGCTAGAATGCCCTCCATAAAACAGTAATTAAATAATGTTCCTGTTGAAACACCAGATTCTCATTCATCATTCACTTACCTTGTTAAAGGACAAGCCACGCCTCCCTAATCCAGAGCTCTGAAGTTTTAAATTCTCTCAGACCCAGAACTTCTTGAGCACCAGCATAATGCTACAAATGGAAAATTCCACCCATGGCCTCACGGGATGGGTCACAGCGAAGACACAGGCAAAACCAAAGAATTGTACAAAATGACCTTCGTGTGGTGTGCACATTATTTATATGAAACATACATGAATTTTGCATTACAACTTGAGTCCCATCCCCGAGATAGATAATATTGTATATGAAAACATGCAAAAACCTGAAAAGTGTCTGAAGCTGGGCACACTTCTGATCTCACCCAAGCCTTTCAGGGAAGGCCTGTCTGACCTCTGCAAGCCTACCAACATGGCCTCAGCCCACTCTGTCCATGGGCCCCAAGCTTCTTATGTGTTTTCTCATTTACCAGTCCTTTAAATTTGAGCCAGTCCTGATTTTGTTCACAGACTTCCCCTGGGCTAGAATGTTTCCCTCTTCATCTGGGCAACACCAAACCAAACTCCACACTCCCTGTTAGTTGTGCCAGTTGTAACTTCTCCTCTGACCCCTTCAGGGAAAGGGGACATGATTATTTCCTCTCTTTTCCATCTTCCCAGGTGGCCTTAAAAGGTATTTATTTATTTATTTATTTATTTATTTATTTATTTATTTATTTGTGTGTGTGTGTGTGTGTGTGTGTGTGTGTGTGTGTGTGTGCATGTATGTTGTGTCTCTGGGTATATGTGCCCTGACACACATGTGAAGTCCCAAGAACTACTATGTGGGGTGAGTTTCCTCTTTCAACCTGTTATGTGGTGTTCTGGAGATCAAACTCAGGTCACCAGACTTGGGTGACAAGTCTCTTTACTTGCTGGGCCATCTTGGCAGTCCCTAGATGGCTCTATTTTTAAGATGTGTGTGTGTGTGTCCATGGAGGCCAGAGGAGGACATTGGATCCCTGTAGCTGGAGTGAGCTGCCTGATGTGGGTGCTGGGAACCAATAATCTCAGGTTCTCTGGAGGAGCCTGTAGTTAGATGTTGAATCATCTTTCCAGCCACAGTAACACCCCTATGGCTGTTATAACACACACACGCACACACACACACACACACACACACACACACACACACACACACATACATATACACCATGGCAATGTTATAACACACACACACATACACATATACACCATGGCAATGTTATAACACACACACATACACACACACCATGACTATGTTATAACACACACACACACACACCATGGCTATGTTATAACACACATGCACACACACACATACACACCATTGCTATGTGATAACACACACACA
>CABHPR010157565.1:0-17719 GCA_902168415.1 Peromyscus melanophrys | reverse complement strand
ACACACACACACACATACCATAGCTATGTTATAGCACAGATACAGTATGAGTTCTGTCTTCTCATAGACCTATTTTTAACTGTCTCTTTATTTAGTTGTGTGATGAAACACAATGTTCAGACTTATTCTTAGGTAATCTCTTGCCTCTTATTGCTGCTTTGTGTTTTAAGCTTAGTTTTTCATGGATTTGTTCGTGTTTTAGGTAGAATAGAGTAGGGTAGTTCCCTACAGTAGAGAACTTATGGTTCATGCGATGTCACAGTCTAATGTACCTAAAAGAAATGTTTGTAGACAGATTTTTCTTTGAGTTACCACTCACAAAAAGGGACACAGATACTTATTATTAATTATGAAAGCTAGGCCGATAGCTTACGCTTGCCCACTAACTCTTACAACTTAAATTAAACCCATTTATATCAATCTACATTTTGCCTCATGGCTTTTTACCTCTCTTCCATTTTGTACTTCCTGTTTCTTCTACCTCTCTTCCATTTTGTACTTCCTGTTTCCTCTTTGTGTCCTCTGGTGTCTCTCCTGTACCTCAATTCATCTCCTCTTCCTCTCTCTGCCCAGAAGCCCCACCTAACCTCTTCCTGCCTAGCTACTGGCCATTCAGCTTTTTATTAAACCAATCAGAAGGTGCCTTGGCAAAGACACATCTTCACAGTGTACAAAAAGATTATTTCACAACAAATGTTTAATAAATGTGTGATGTTCCCCCCTTGGGGGAAAGAATTATGTAGGCATTGAGCAAGTCTAGGGATGTGCTAGGGATTTGCTTAACTAAATTGATCCTAAGCAGCATCAAACTGGTTTTATGGTCCATTTTTTTTTAATGTGTACAATCAGAATTATAGATTTTATATGGAGGCTTAACTTCATATAAAAAACAAATACTTTCTCACTAAACCCTCCATGCCAAGGAGAACTGTTTTAGGAGTGTTTCAGAGTGCCCTGCCCTCCATGCTTAAGTGGATGAAATCCCTCCTTCCTTTGTACTGCTTAACAAGTCCATTGTCCTACTTCTGAGCACATACCGTAGGAAGGCAAATGCCACCGTGGGGATTATTTCACTGTGGTCATTGCTGTTACATGGGGTGGGGGAGTGGTTCAGGATTATTTGTGGAACCCTATGAAAACACCCTCTGGTTCTAGGTCAGTCTGGACTACAGAGTGAGTTCCAGGACAGCCAGGGCTACACAGAGAAACTCTGTCTCAAAAAAACAAAAAACCAACCAACCAACCAACAATCAAAGAAACATCCTCTAATATAGTACAGACTGGGTCCTTCTTTAACACAATAGTATAACATGTCCAATACTTAAAATTCTCTGGTTGCAAGAAACAAAGGAAATCTATCCACTCTTTAATCAGATTGCCAGATAGATAATATTATCAATAAACTTCTTAAATCAGGTGAATATATATATATGTATATATACATAGTGTGTGTGTGTGTGTGAAGTGGTATTAAAGGGAAGTTACCTTGGTTTCTGGTTGGAAAGGTATCTTCTCATAGTCTCTTTTATTTGAGCTCCTCAAACAGAAATGGGTTCTTTTCCTATAACCCTGTCTACCTCAGCCCTGGCTTTCTTCCATTCTGACTCCATAGGAAAAATAGATCCCTAGAAAGGGGCCACTCCACTCTTCTAATGGGCACGGCTGCATTCCCGGCTATGACGGAACTTCAAATCAAGACAAGCGGAAGGTCAAATCCAGGGTATTAATGAGAAACACGTTTTTCTTCCTCGGTGGCTATTAAAATGATAGATGTCAGTGCGGCGGGCTAGAGGAAACCTCTATGCCTTGGGTGTTACCAACCATCGTTAAATCTCACACATGCGCATGCCATTATACATCAGCTCTGTGTAGCCAAACTAGGGCCCTGGCCACTTCCCTGTCCTGTCTGTCACCGGCTGTCAAATCCCAAGCAAATACATTTACCTTGTTACCAATTCAGTGAGGAGCATCCAGGAGCCCATTTTGGTGCCTGCATGCCGAAGTTGGGTTACAAGCCAGGTCGAAGGGCGGGAGTCCCATAACAAAACAAATTATTTGACTCAGAAGATGACCCGCAGAGGCAAAGCCCTGTTTACCCAAATGATCTTGATCTCTAAATCTTACCTCTCCGTCAGCCGTAACTGGATTTAGTGACAGTTTTAAGGGCTGCCGTTTTCCTAGGCAAGTGGTCAGGACTGATATTTGAAATTAGAATGGAGGAAAAAGGGAATGAATCTAGGAAGAGGCAGAGTGAGACGGGGAGAGGAGAGGGAAATATTTAGATGGCATCACCGTGGCGTTAATTCACCGGATTCATTCTGCCCTCCATTCTCAATTCAACTTTAATTGCCAGCTTATTATATGCCAGACACTGTGCTAAATTCTGAGTGTGTCCGTGGTCCCTCGGGCTGCCCTGGGGTTTGGTGATTTAGTAGAAAGACGTGTGGAGCTGAGAAAACATTTTCTGCTCAAATGTATGGTTGTTGTAATGAAAAAACAAATGAAGATTAAAATCAACCAGGTTCAGGGAAGACCAGGCCAAGCTCCCCATGGTTCTCTGTCAGTGGAGTCATGGAAGAAAGACTTGTTTCCCAAAAGGGATACATAATATTGTGCATGAAGTATTCCCAACCAAGAAAATCCACCATGCCTTCATATCCAGGTTTTTTTTGGAGGTCCAGCATCTAGGTGTGGGGCACATGGATGACTGACATTAGGTCTTTGGTCCGTAGCCCTGACCCCCCTGAGGTCAAACTGATGTAGTATGGGCCAGGGCTCAGGACAGCAACAGCAGGCATTCACTATAAATCACATTGAAAGCATAAGCTATCTGGTCTGGCCTGAGGCTCCAGGTGCACAAACCCAGCCAAATTGGCCAGCGTGTCCAAACAGTATCTCACAGGGGCTGGTAAAGGCCTATCCACCCTACGTTTGCTGAGTTTCTAGAGCAAATTGAATTAGGGAGAGAGCCAGAAAATTATGGGGGTCGTATCTGGTAGATCTGATCGCCTGGTGCATTTTATTTATTTATTTATTTATTTATTTTTGGTTTTTCGAGACAGGGTTTCTCTGTGTAGCTTTGCACCTTTCCTGGAACTCACTTGGTAGCCCAGGCTGGCCTCGAACTCACAGAGATCCGCCTGGCTCTGCCTCCCGAGTGCTGGGATTAAAGGCGTGCGCCACCACCGCCTGGCTATCGCCTGGTGCATTTTAAGAGGATCTCTCTAGTGGTTCTGATGGAAACCGAGTATAAAGGAATAAGGGAAAATATTGAAACACCTAGCAGAAGGTTAATGCGGGATCTTGACAGGAGGTCTGGGGCTCACAGCAGGTGCCCGCCGTGGGAGCAGGAAGCAGTGACCAGATTCTGGATGCATTCTGAATGCCGGGTCAGCAGAAATCTTGAACAGATGAACGTGGAATGTGAAAGAAAGTGGGACTAAGAATGTCCCTCAAAGTAAGGCTGGAATTTCCATGAGCTGTAGTGGAAATGGCTTAGAACCAGTTTCCAGGACACACGGGCGTTCTGTTTTGCTTAAGCATGCAGACTCTGGCATGCCCTTTAAAATTTCTTTTTTAAAACTTCTTTTATTTTATGCCTATGAGTTTTTGCCTGTATGCACATATGTGTACTGTGTTTACGCCTGGTGTCCATGCAGGTCACAAGAGGGTGTCAGATCCCCCGGAACTGGAGATACAGATGGTTGTGAGCCACCATATGGATGCAGGAAACTAAACCCTGGCCCTCTGCAGGAGTGAGTGCTCTTAACCACTGAGCCATCTCTCCAGCCCCGACATGTCCTTTTAGATGTCACGGCAGAAGCATGAAGTTGCTCTTGCTGTTCGTAGAAGCCAAGGGTAGAGCTCTGAACAGGAAAGATGCCAGCATAGTTACGCTAGCTATTTAAATTTATAAGCCCCACTACCATCCCCAAGGACGTGAGACCAACGTGAGAAAAAAGCCCGAGGAGTGAGCCTTAAGGCACATCAAATTATTAAGTTTAGGGAGAAGATGAAAAACCAGCTAAGACTTGACTAGTGGCCAGAAGGACACTGGGAGAATATGTCTTCTGGAAGCCAAGGACAAGAAGGGTAGCCTGGAGGAGGAGGAAGGAATATGGGAGCTGCTGTCTTAGTCAGGGTTTCTATTGCTGTGAAGAGACAACATCACCATGGCAACTCTTGTAAAGGAAAACATTTAATTGGGGCTGGCTTACAGTTTCAGAGGTTTAGTCCATTATCGTCCTGGTGGGAAGCACGGCGGTGTGCAGGCAGACGTGGCGCTGGAGAAGGAGCTGAGAGGCAGGCAGCAGAAATGAGTGTCACACCAGATCTAGCTTGAGCATCTGAGACCTCAAATCCTGCCCCACTGTCACACACTTCCACCAACAGGGCCACAACTACTCCAACAAGGCCACACCTCCTAATAGTGCCACTCCCTGTGGGCCAAGCGTTCACACACAAGGGTCTATGGAGGCCATTCCTATTCAAACCACTACAGATGCTATGTCAGGAGGAGGGCTCTGGTGCCTTGACCTGAAGGGTGGTGCCAAAGGCCTCAATAGCATGGTTGGGTTTTAATAGAAACCTTTCAAAATACCTCTGTTGGGTATTTAAGTCTTTCAATGTTACTAATTGTCAGTAGCCTCCCCCACTTTTTTTTTCCAAAATAATCAGGATTGACCTTTTTTTCCCTTTTCTTATTAGAGCAGTTTTCTTTTGGTAACAAAGCTAGTTCCTGTTGTTGTAGCCAACTATTATTCAAAAGATGAATACAATGCTGAGGGCTGGCATTCACTGAGAGCCATGGTAAACACATGGTAGGCTCTACTCAGTGCTTCAAAAGGAGATACAACTACTCCTAACATTTTTGAGACGATGTAGGTAGGATCAGCTGGGTTACGTCATCTCTGTTCCTGATGGTGAGATGGCAGACCAGTGATTTGAACCAGGTTGGTCTTCCTTAACTTATTTATGTAATGGTCCTCTTGACACTAAAATCTATGGTTTGAATTTAAAAAAAATTTAGTTGATGTAAAATGTATTAGTCCCTAGTTCGACAGTAAGTGCTTCAAAAAACCCTCATTGAATCTTACTGGACGGCATTCTGTTTATTGGGTGCTGGGGCCACCCTAGCAGAGCTCAGCTGGCTGGAGGCTGTGGCCAGCTCCTCATCTCCCAGCTGAGATTTCTTCCCCTTTTTCTGGCTGCCACAGAAGACCGACACCATTTCAGGTTGCCTGGTTTAAGCAATTATACCCCCGGGGGATCTTGTTGCGTCTGATTTCTAAATGCTGGTTGTTTATAGAATTACTGCTCAGATCCCTTTAGTTCGAAATGAGCACGCCGATGAAACTGAAATGAGAAGGCTGCACATCTAAATTGGATTATCGGCTTCCCTGGCGGACCCCCGTGCACCCCCCCCCAGCAAAGTTGCCACTCACTCGCAGCAGTTTAGTGAGATGGCTTATGTGGATGGTCGGGACAAGGTGCATCTAGTTAACTTATTAGTGATTGTGTGTCTTGAGGATGCCTGTTGCCACAGTAACAGACCAACAGACCTTCCCTACCTGGTTAAATTGGTTCTTAATTTTTATTTAAACTGTATTGAGAGGAGGGTAAGATCCAACTATCAGTTCTAAATTGGTGTGCTCCAAGGCAAACATTAAAAAAAAAATTCAGGAAGTTATCCCTTGCTTCCTTCTCTCATCCACCCATTTGGAAAACACTTTTCTACTCTCCTTTGTAACACGGAGTCGAAATCAATATAGCTATTTTGATATAATAGCAATTCATACAGCTTGTTTTCATGGCTCACTATTTTTGTTGTTATTGTTTGGCACTGGCATAATTGATGAACGTCAACACAACTGGTGGACGGATTGGCGTTTTTTGAACTAACTGCTGCTGCGGAGCCCCATGGGGATGGGAAGGAATGGTGTGCCATTTCCCAACCAGAAGGAAAGTGGGTGGGTGGCTTCATCCCACCCCTTGCTGAACGGAGTCTTAGAAGAGTTAGAGGACTTGAAGAATACAGAATAACTTCTAGGTAGACTGAGGCTGGGTCTAATTTCAGTCATGTCTCCTTTTAATTTCTTGGAAAGAATTTGATTTGAAGGTATGTTGAGGAAGCATATTTAACAATTAACTATGGGTACGTAAGGCAGATTGATGTCTGAGTTTAAAAAATCCCAACACAGGGATGGATACAAGACCAGAAGCAGGGCTGTTGCACCCTTGGAGGATAAAGGCAAGGATGCTGATAGCCTGTACGCCATCTTGACTATCCTCTTGATGGACATGTGCCATTTAATGGGCACTTTATCTTCTCCACCAAGGAGAATAAAAATATAGAACACACTGACTGGCAGGTGCTAATGAGAATAGAGGAACCAAATGAGAAAATGGAATGTATTTATATTTATCTAGCTGTTTTGACACTGCTTTTAAAGATACTAAGTACAAAATACCACTCACCCTTCCTGGTAGAATAGAGAATGTTTGTGTTTATAAGGACATTCTTTAAAAATAGTCATTAAAGTTGAAGAATCCATCCATGCTCACCGGGAAATTGGACTCAAGGGTGACTCAGCTCACCTCTGCTCACCAGCCCAGCTCCACCCACACATACAATGAAGCCCTGGGCTCAAACTCAGCTTTGCGTTAGAAGTTCTCAGAAATCTTCAAGTACAGTCTCACAGATAAATTAATCAGGGGCTCCAGCATTCTTTCAAAAGTGCCCCAGGTGGTTTGGACTGTGGCTGCCAGGAAAAGAGCAGGAGAGCTGAGGGTCTTTTTTTGTGTAGAGAATTCACTAGTCTCGGGGAGAAAGCATATTTTACGACATAGGGAACAAAAGAGAAATGCTTTCCATGATGCTACTGTGTAACTTTTATAGTCAAGAAAAAAAAATTATTATCTGAAATAAATGCTGGGCATAGCAGGCGACCAAGAAAAATGCCGTTTATTAACACCTTATCATTGACAAAGGGCACAGTAGATGTGTGTGTGTGTGTGTGTGTGTGTGTGTGTGTGTGTGTGTGTGTGTGGTGTGTGTGTACATGCATGTGGATGTGCAAGGCAGAGTTCAGTCTTCAGTGTTGTTCCTAGGGAGCTATCCACAAGTATTGTTTCCTTCCTTCCTTCCTTCCTTCCTTCCTTCCTTTCTTTCTTTCTTTCTTTCTTTCTTTCTTTCTTTCTTTCTTTCTTCCCAGACAGGGTCTTTGACTGGAATTTGGGGCTCACTATGTAGGTTAAGCAACCTGTTTATATAACTCTAGATCTGCTGGTCTCTAGCTGTGCAGCACAGGATTCCAAGCATGCACCATAACACCTGGCTTCTGAAGCCAGTGCTAGAGCCTCAGGTCCTCATGTAGACTAAGAACTTCACTACCTGGGACGTCTCCTGAGTCTCTTAGTAAATCCCTTTCTATGACATATCTCTCCATCTTCATAGTGATCCTGTGAGGAAGATGCATTTATTTAATTGGCAAATTAAGAAATAGCCTCTGAGTACCATACACAGGATAGAGACAGGCTTGGAGCTGAGAGATCCCCCATTTGCATCATATTCATGGCTCTTCATATGACATCACTTGATCTAGAAGCTTTCTAGTCCTTCACTTGCTCTGTTTAGAGCCCTCTCCCAGATCCAGGGGAATGGGACCGTCCTGTATTCTTTATTACAATTGCCCCCATGTTCATCCTCAGCAGCCACACTTCCTATATATTTTCTTTTCTTATCTTATCACACCCCCTTTCCTTTTTAACTTTCCCTGCTAAGGCCATCATTAACATGTTTACATTGTTCATTTCAAATGTCATTTCCTGGCACCATAGATACTTTTGTTTGTAACTCTGATTCGTGTACACTCAGCTCACAACATGTATTTCATGAAGTACATGGAGAAACTGAAGTGAAGCAGTATCGTTGTTTATCTAGGAGTTGAAATATTTCCCCCGTGTAAGAATATGACCACCAATCTTCTGTCTGGTGAAACTGTACCAGTGCCTAAGGGATCTTTCCTGACAATCAAGACCAAAAAGGAGTAAATAAAAAGCAAAAGAGCCATGTACATCGCTTCCAGATTTTGCGGTTTCCCCACTCTGGGTAAATCCCTGTTACACACACTTTGTCTGGAGAAATCCAAGGGTTGCTAAGGGCCTGACCCACAATGACGGCTTGAAACACGGTGTGAAATGGAGGTGCATCCTCCTGTAAGTCACGATGAAGAATGCCTCTGTCTGCAAATAGATGATTAGTTGTAATTGAGATTCCTGTTTCTAATATAGTTTGGGAGAAGACCTATTAAAATATCAATAGACTGCCTCCATTTATATAGCGTTGTGGTGGATATAATTGGTGAGTGTCTCATTTTTCCATGTTCTTCCACCCCCTGACTTATAGAGTGTTACACAGTAATGAAAAGACAGACTGTAATGAACCACTGCCAGGCACAACAGTTCCCAATGTGGCCAAGAGTTTCTTTTCTTTCTGATAAAATTGTTTCTTTCTTTCTCCCCCATAATCATTAGTCTGTGTTTTGATGATAAAACAGAATTAGAAAGTTGGATATCCATAATTAATACATGTTTACTAGGCCAAATGGCTTCTTGCAAGAGAAAATAATTGTTGGAAACAGTAGGGAGGGGGGTACTTGATTCTGTTGCTTTCCTTTTACATTCTTTGTGTGTGTGTGTGTGTGTGTGTGTGTGTGTGTGTGTGTGTGTACACTGTAAGTATATGTACTGTGTAAGTGTTTCTGTATGGGTGTGAGCATGGAGGCAAGAAATTGACATCAGGTTCTTTCTCTATTTCTCTCTACTTTACTAATGTGCACGTGTATGGGAAGGGGATTGTGAGCTCACGCATGCTATGACATGAGTGTAGAGATAAGAGGACAACGTAATGTACTCTGCTCTCTCTTCTCGTTGTCACGTGGGGTCCAGGATCAAAACTCAGGTCATCAGGCTTGTGTGACAAGTGCATGCCACACTGAACCGTCTCCCCCGTCCTCTACCTTATCTTTTGAAACAGACTCTCTTACTGACGCTGGGGCTCACTGATTGGCTAGACGGGCTAGCCAGGGGCTCTGGGAATCCTGTCTTCGTTTTCTCAGCATTGGAACTGCAGGTGTGCAGAGCCATGGCTGGCCTTTACATGGGTGCTGCGAATCTACAGCTGCTGATCCAAGGTCAGGTCCTAATGCCTGCTCAGTGCTTGTCTGATTGAGCCATCACCCCGCCCAGCTCTGGTGACTTTCATTTAGCAAAGACATATAAGTTACTTGATGCAAAGCAGGTGTGTCCTGAGTGGCTGTAAGGAGGAGGGGCCATTCAAGGCATTTACTATGGCTTTCTTTCTTTTCTGACATAATTACAAAGTTGGAAACAAAATGTGTTTACCAAACTGTCGGAAAATGAAACCATTATACAATTAGCTACAATTCTGAAAACCCCAACCAAATACTTCGAACCCTTGTCCTATCTGGGGCACCCCACTGAGATTCCTTTAAAAAGAAAATAAAAAGACTGGTGTTGGTTATTATTTTCAAACATGGGCTTATTTATAGTTTTCACATTGAAAAAAGTCCTAACGTTTTTGATGAAAATCAGAAGTAATGTGCGACTTGCCTCAAGAATGATGGGTTTGTGTCTGTCCCTAGAAATCATTAAGCTGCATCTTCTCTCTGCTGTATAACCCCATGTTGTGCTGGGGCCATAGAATTTTCTTCCTGCTCCTTTTTATTGGTGGTATTTATGTGTTTTATTGATTATGTGACATAATAAAACATCGCAAGTTGGGGCTGTATGTGCCATATATTTTGTTCAACAGCGAGTGCAGAATGTTAGGGCTATGCACGCCACGTGAAACATCTTGCTGAGATATAAATAGATTTATAATGACTGCTAGGCTCTGTGCCCGCAAAATATCCTGGTAGGTCGCTCATTATAGAGGTAACATCGTTAATAAAATAGCTGAAAATTTTTACACATATAGGGATAGCTCTTACGTCCAGAGCTGTGAGGAAAATACCGAGCACAGGCATAACCTGGGGCTCGTTTTAAAGCTATAATTTATCATCATTATCTACATATTACAATGGCAAACCAGGTTTAATTGCTTTTGACTGGACTGGCATGAAGATGAGGAGAAGAGCTGGTAGCAGATGGCCCCACTGTCAAAACCGCAGTCTCTCAGCCCAAAATAATGTAGCAGACCAAACAAGGCATGCTTCTAGTCTCTAGCTTTGTCTCCTCTTGATAAGTACGAATTAGCATCTTCTGGTATTATAATAGTCTAGAAAGAAGTGGAAGGAGTGATTATTTACAGAAGATTAAAATAGCTGTGAAAGTCATCTCCAGCAGGTTTTAATGGTCTCACATTTTTTTTTTGGGGGGGGATTAACAGAAATATTTGCTTTCAGTCTGACTTGGTGGGTTTAAAAATATTTCTCTCTCAGCTTTACAATATTTAAGAGCTGGTGTGTGAACATTTAAGAAGATGCCTGTTGGTGTATTGTATAATACTCATTCTTCTCCTCTTCCCTTCTTTGAATGATGCCAGTGATAAAATTATCTTTTTCAGAATAACCTGCTGATAAACAGTTTACCCATCAGTCCTTAAATGTGCATGTTCCTTACATTTTACTGTGTGCGCTGAGTTCCTCTGTGGCTTTGTCCATTCCAGTATGGTCTGTGTTCCTACTTATAATTAAACAGAACACAGATGGATGAATGAGATTTGTCTAAAAGATTTTTTTTTTAAGGAAAAAAAAAAAAACCTTACCTAGTTATGGAGACCCTCAACAATTCAAAGAATTTAAGACCAAATCTATAAGAATATAAAAAAAAAATTTAAGTCTCTCCGATGTCTTTTAGGACACCGGTGGCCCAAGAAGGACACAATTATCAGGTGGTAGATTACACTGTTGACTGGTCAATGCGAGTAAATTAACTGCTCTGGCTGATGGAAGAGAAATGCGAGCTTTAGCAACTTAAGCGAAGGTGACATGCTATCTGCAAAATAATGTGAATCTGAAAGTGCAGTTTAACCCCAAAGTAAAAGGAAGGGGACACAAAAAGAATGGAGCAATCTGGCAGCCTAAAATAATGTGCGACAGAGAAATTATTCGGAAATGGAACTGGTTAGAGAGATACAGATTTATTATTTGGTGGCTGTCATGATAAATTTGCCTCAGCTATACCCATACATGTTATAGTGCTCATGTCTGAGATGAGTGGAGACGTTGCAGAGGGCTTTGCACAATTGAAAATTCCCATTCCGAAACTATAAAATAGGCCCAAGCTCTTTCCTAAGAGTGTGTTTATCACACACACATGCACACATATGTTTTGTGTTTGAAAAGACAATGGGGTATTAGTGAATTGAGAGGTACTTGTACAATAATGGATTTGAGACTATAAAGATGAGTTGATGGATATCTATTGATGTAAACAGTGGGGGACACTGTTTCAGTGGCTTCCAAATGAATCCTTCAATCTAATACAATAGTGACTTTTAGTGCCTGGTACCATGTGGATCAATGCTATTCATGAGATATCTATCATATTTTTATTACCAAATATTTCAACTTAACCTCAACATAGGTCTTCTCATGAAGCAAATTCTGCCCTCCTGGTAGATATTCATCATGAAGAAGTACTTAGCTAAATATTATGTAAAGCAGAAAGGCCAGGCATGCAGATGCACAACTGAATCCCAGCATTTGAGTGGTTAAGGGAGGAAGATTTTACTATTCAGGCCAACTGAGGCTACACACTGAGATCCTGTCTCAAGAAGCCCAGACAAAGCACACACCAGCAGAGGCTCCAGCAAATAGATATTTTAGATACAGGAGACGGCTATAGTTTATGTGTTGAAGTTCCCGGGGACCCATATGTTAAGGAGTGGTCCCCAGGGTGGCACCATCATTGGAACTTGAGGTCCTCACACCTTGCTTCTCAACAGAATACCTGGAAGAAAGAAGCTAGAGGGGGAAAACTGGGTAGAGCAATGGTTCTCAATCTGTGGGTCACGACCCCTGTGGGTATTGGATGATCTTTTCACAAGGTCACCTAGGACCATCAGAAAACACAAATAGTTACATCATGATCCATAACAGTTGCAAAATTACAGTTATGAAGTAGCAATGAAAATAATTTTATGGTTGGGGGTCACCACAACCTATGTGCCACAGCATTAGGAAGGTTGAGAACCATTGGATAGAGGAAGATATAATCTTTTCATAAAAAAATCTATATTTTGGAGGAATCATAGGGCACAAAAAGTTTTTATGGGAGTGAGAAAAATGAAAATAAGGTGGGGGGAGTGTGTCCACAGAAATTGTGGGTAGGGAATCTATGGGTCTTCGTCATCTAGAAGTATGTCTTATTTTCTCCCCTCTGCAGAAAAATGTCACAGAAGACTTTACCCCCTTGTAGCTGGTTTATCTGAATCTTAGGAAGAGCTTCTATTTAGCAGAAATGCTTAGGGGTGGCGGTTGAATCATAGGGGAAGAAAGAGTGAAGAGAGATCAGTAGGGGAGTTTCCAGTGAAACTGTGTTGTGAACCACTAGGAAGTGGTGGTCCCTTTAACTACTAGGAAGTGGTGGGGCCCTCAGGGAGCTCCTCAGGTCATGAAGGGAGTGAGTGTCAGTTTTTCTCAACACTGTCATAAAATACCTGTCCAAACGTACTTGAAAGGGAGGAAGGGAGGTTACCGTAGGGAAGTCATGGCAACAAGAGACTGAGGTAGCTGGTCACGTGGTGTTCCCAGTCAGGAGCAGAGAGTGTTGGACGCTGGTGCTCAGCTCACTTACTCCTGCTGGTTCAGTGCAGAGCCCCAACCATGCACCAGCTCTGCCCATGGTCAGGGGAGGTCTTCACACCGCCATGAACCCAATCTAGACGCCGTCTCCCAAACCTACTCAGGGGTGTGTTTCCATAGCAATTCTAAATCTCGTCAAATGGACAAGCAAGACTGACCATCCCAGAGTGCCTTCAAAGAGGACCTTGTGGTCTCTGTCCCCTCTTTCTCTTTTGGTTCCTGGCTATCGGTGTCACTTGGCTCTGCTGTGGGATCCTTGTCTTCGTCCACTGGTACTCCCATCAGAGGCCAAAATGTAGTAAGTCGAACTGATCATGAGCCAGAGCCTCTAAGGCCATGAATGAAATAATCCTTTTCTCTTTACAAGTTAATTGCCTTGTATTTGGTTGTAGTGATGGAAAGCTGATGTAGACGGAACCATACCTTCCATTGCTGGCACTCAGGGAAGCGATCAAAGCTTGGAACACTATGCTCACACTTTCGTTGGCTTCTATTAACACATTACCCTGAAGTCTTTTCTGACGGCTTGTTTGCCCTAAGAAACATAGAGGCATCTTTCCAGTTAGACAGTCGTAATTCTCAGAGTCTGGGCTCTGGTCTTCGAAGTTCTCTGTTTGCTTATGGCCATGTGATGCGGATTCTGATTCCGGTTATGGTCAGCACGGGAAACCCCTCTGCAGTATCTGAGCCTTCTGTGACTCTGCCATTGTCCTCTCCCCTTTCCAGTGAAATAACTCTGTCCCTAGGTCCTCAGTCCACATTTGAAATTCTCTCACCTAAAGGGCTTCATTTTCTATCCAATAATGTAGCAACACTATCTATTTACATTGCAAAAGGCGAGCTTCAGATCACTTTTACTTTAGACATGGGGACCAGAGAAACAGTGAAAAAGCCCTAGGTGGAGGGAAATAAGCTTAGGGGCATCCAGCTGAGCATCTGAGCTCGGAGGACACCAGATTTCAGGCTCTCCTGTCCCAGGGCAAAGGATTGCCTCAGGAACCTGTTGTTAGACAACAGAAATAGACACAGATTGGCTTTCAAAGAATTCTTTTCTCTTATATGTGCATGTGTGAGTAGGGGCCATGTGTGTGCAGGGGCCATGGAAGACAAAAGATTCCATGGAGTTAGAGGTTGTTGACAAGGTGCTGGAAGCCAAACTGAGGTCCTCTGCAAGGGCAGGCCATGCTCTTAACTGCTGAACTACCTCTCCACCCCCAGAGACAGTGTCTTAGTTAGGGTTACTATAGTTGTGATGAAACACCATGACCAAAGCAATATGGGGAGGAAAGGGTTTATTCAGCTTACACTTCCACATCACAGTTCATCATCAATGGAAGCTAGGACAGGAACTCGAGCAGGGCAGGAACCTGCAGGCAGGAGCTGATACAGAGGCCATGGAGGGGTGCTGCTTACTGGCTTTTCTCCATGATTTGCTCAGTCTGCTTTCTTGTAGAGCCTAGAACACTAGTTCAGGGACAATACCAACCACAAAAGGCTGGACCCTTTCCCATCAATCACTAATTAAGAGAATGCCCTGCAGGCTTACTTACAGCCTGATCATTTGGAGCTGTTTTCTCAATTGAGGCTCCCTCCTCACTGATGATTCCAGCTTGTGTCAAGGTGTCATAAAACTAATCAGTACAGACAGCATGTTAAGAAAGAGAGAAAGAAAGAAAGAAAGAAAGAAAGAAAGAAAGAAAGAAAGAAAGAAAGGAAGGAAGGAAGGAAGGAAGGAAGGAAGGAAGGTAGGAAGGAAGGAAGGTAGGAAGGAAGGAAGGAAAAGGAAGGAAGGAAGGAAGGAAGGAAGAAAGGAAGGAAGGAAGGAAGGAAGAGAGGAAGGAAGGAAGGAAGGGAGAAGGAAGAAAAAAACACTCCCCAAACCAGAAGTGCTCTAGTGAGCCAAGGAGAGGGTCCCCAAAAACACTGGACTGTTGCTTAAGTTTTCCTGCCTGGCCCACGGTCAGGACAAATCTCTTTCACCTGCCAGTCCCACAGCCGCTCAGACCCAACCAAGTAAGCACAGAGACTTATATTGCTTTCAAACTGTATGGCCGTGGCAGGCTTCTTGCTAACTGTTCTTATATCTTAAATTAATCCATTTCTATAAATCTGTTCCTTGCCACATGGCTCGTGGCTTACCGGCATCTTTACAGGCCACTTGTCCTGGCGGTGTCTGGCTGTGTCTGGCAGCGTCTCCTTCCACCTTCCTTCTCTTTTTATTCTCTCTGTTAGTCCCGCCTATACTTCCTGCCTAGCCACTGGCCAATCAGTGTTTTATTGGCAACACATTTGACATACAGAACATCCCACAGCACTGGACCATATTTTTTAAGGCTCTTTACAAGACGTTTATACAACTCGCTCTTCTCCCAAGTTTGTTTATGGGGGAGGGTTTTTCCTGAGCATGCTCTTAGAAGGCGCCAAGGTAAGCAAGTCCTGCCAATCTTCCTCTGCACACTGACTTCTTTTGTGTGTTAATCTCGATGTTTCATCCTCCAATCTCTATTCTCCTGCCACAATCACATCATTTTTTATTGTATACATTAACTAAACAACTTATAACATGCAGGCACCCTTCCAACATACGCGTTCACATTTTATGTACACAGTAGCTCAGTGTGGTTGAGGCACTTATGGTCCCCACTTTACACAGGAGGGAACTACAGTTTTAAGGTGGGTAGGGCCTCCCCGTTACTGGGGATCACTTGGATCTCAGGGTGTGTGCTGTTGCCACTAGGCTTTGCTATTGTCTTGGAAGTTTAGATTCGATTCTGTGTAATGCAATGAAATCTTATCAAGTTGGTGCTGGGTGGCCTTGAGGGTGGGCATCATTTGGAGCTGTGGTTTTAGTTTATCACATGTATTAGCAAAATTAATGTGCATGACTAAGCAGCTCAGTTGACCTTAGAGTTTATATTTACAAAATTTGAAATGGCAGGTCCACCCTTCCCTAGCGACAGTCTCTTTTATATTTAAATTCATCTTGTGAGCGTCTATAGAACTGGTTAGACTCCGAAAGTCCCAATGAAAAGGAAGGTTACTTGCATCCTTTTGTTTTATTAAAGTGGGATTGTTTTATGTTTTGAACAAATAAGAAACAGCAATCAGATTAGTGTAAAGTAGAAGCTATTAATTAAAGGCAAGGGGGGAAGTTTTGATATAATAAAATCTATTTCATCTAATTCCTCCATGGTGATTTATGCCGTTGTCTTCTAGAACAACCCGAAAAGAGCATTTGGAGTTGCTCTGCTGGAAGTGCACATCTTACTGTAATGTATAATTATAGCCTACTATAGCAGCTTATATTATCCTTTAAATATTTATCCCCTTGAATAATTGGATTTAGGAGATGTGAATTCATCTGGCGAATATGCTATTAATTTTTCATATATTTTGATTGTACACCAATCGTTCACTTGTCTACAACCAAGTAAATGCAACTGAATATCATGCAAGTTTACAACAAAATTATTCATCTTCCTGGATCCTGTTGAATATTTATATCTAAAATAACATACTTGCTGCAAACGAGGTAAATCCTGTTCTCTCTTACCTATCGCGGTGGCTAATAATTAATTTGATGGTAACCTTCTATTTCACTTTCCTTTGTAGTTGAAAGTCACGATTAAAAATAAATGAAGACAATATTACATCAAAACCATTCCAAAGCTCAAAGAAGGGTGTAGGCTGTTACCATGGAGCCCACTGAGGGGCTTGCCAGCGGAGCTTGGCAGAGCTGCCTGGACAAAGTGGGCCGAATTTTTGTTTTCTACAGGAGCAGTAAGACTCCAAAGGCCTGGGTTGACAGGTAATGAGATTTAATTCATAAGAGGAAAAAATTGAGAGAGAGAGAAAAAAAAATCCATATTCATTGTTTAATCAAATAAAATTCTTTCTGAGGATTCTGGGGACTGTCCCTGGCTGCTCGCAAAGCTATGCTTTGATAGCTGTAAACAAATTGCTTTAGGAATAACTTCTTAATCAGGGAAGAGAAGGCCCGTTCTCTACTTGATCTTGCCCTTTGGGTGGTCCCAGCCAGAGAGCAGCAGTCTTCCTCCTGACACCAGGCCTCTGAAAAGCCACCCAGCATTTGCTGACAGCTCTACACCCCTTTTTTGTTAGGATAACAAACACCCTGTGTTGAGGACAGCATCAAGCCAGCTTGCAGTACGCCCAATTAGAGAAGCGAAAATCTCATTTGTTTCACCATGGGAGCCCCCTGAAAGCACACCGTTTTGGCCTCATTACAGTATTTTTAACTTTACAAAAACAATTTCATTATGGAAATTAAAGAAGCTCATTTGGCCTTAGCGTGTATGCTGAAGTTAATAAATTCCACAAGTATTTCAACTACCACAGCATGGAGTTTTGTCTTCACTTAATCACACACCATAGTTGCTTAAAAAATTACATACGTGCGCGCGCGCACGCGCACACACACACACACACACACACACACACACACACACTTACAGTAAATTCTAAGGAAATTATCTCTTTATTTGCTATTTTCTTTGATTAAAAAGAAAACAAAACTTCAAGAAAAATATTAGCTTCGACTATGCTAGAGCATAATAAAATGGTGAAGTTGGTGTCTTTGAACACTGATCCCATGATCCCATGAGTGCATACCTGTGGCACACATGTAAAAGGGGTTTAGATTTTCCAGTTGCTACTGTTTGAAGAGGAAGGGGATTTTCTGTTTTACAGGAGAGCTTTGTGGTCCTAACAAAAAGGAAAAATAATACAACAGATCATTAGTTGGTGGCAGTTGAGAGAAGGTTGGAATTGAGACTTCCCTTTTAAAAGTTTTTTTAATTCTTCTTTAGGTAACTATAGTGTTAGGTATCAGAGGTGAAGCTCCCTGTCATTTCTGGGAGACACCATCT
>CABHPR010157564.1:0-17739 GCA_902168415.1 Peromyscus melanophrys | reverse complement strand
AAAGCAGCGTGTAGCCCAGAAATGTTTTTTTTTTTTTTTTTAATACTGTTAAAGACTAAATGTACCATACAGTGTAATATGCTGCTGGCAGACGTCTCATTCCCGCCATACTGCAGGTCAAACACGCACTCCAGGAACCCTCCATACAGTAGCTCAAGCCCGCAGGCTGCGGCTAACTTGAAAGAGACAACTAGGAAGCTGTTTTAGCTCCGTTTTACAATCTTCTTTTTATGCTTTCTCAGGTTTTAAGTGGAAATTCCTGCCCCACGTTCTGGCGCCATTTGTTGCTGGAAAATTTCTCTCGAGCTCCCAAGTCCCGCCAGCTCCCAATTCCCACCAGTCCCAGAAACCATTTACAAAATAAACACACAGACGCTTACATTATTTAAACTGCTTGGCCATTAGCTCAGGCGTATCATTGTCTAGCTCTTACTCTTATATTTAGCCCATTTCTATTAATCTCTACTTTGCCACGTGGCTTGTGGCTTACCGGTACTTTACATCTTCCTTGTTCTGGCCGCGGCTCCAGGCAGTCTCTCTCCTTCCACCTTCCTGTTCCCTCTCCTCCCTTCTCTGTTAGTCCCGCCTATACTTCCTGTCTGGCTACCGGCCAATCAGTGCTTTATTGATAGAGTGATATCCACAGCAGGACACCATGAAAAGATCAAGTGAAAGAATAATAGGAATAGAGGAGGGAGAAGAAACTCAGCTCAAAAGCCCATATACAGGTACAAGGAGCACACAGAATACCAAATAGATTGGACCACTAAAAAAAGCCCTTTCAGCACATAATAATCTAAACACTAAGTTTACAGAACAAAGAAAAAATACTAAAAGCTTCAAAGAAAAAAGACCAATTAAAATATAAAGGCAGACTTATTAGAATTATCTCTGGCTTCTCAAAGGAGAATAAAATCCAGAAGAGCCCAAACAGATATGCTGGAGAATCTTAGTGACCACATATGGCAGTTCAGACTACTATATCCAGAAAAACTTTCAGTCACCATAAACAGAGAAAATAAGATATTCCATGATAAAGCCAAATTTAAACATTATCTCTCCACAAATATAGCCCAACCAGGAAGACAAAGAATATCAAATTAACAAAATCAGAAACAAAAAGATGGACATAACAACATACACTGAAGAAATTCAGAGAATCATATGGGCATACTTTATACAAACCCATACTCCATCAAATTGGAAATCTAAAAGAAATAGATAATTCCTCCATATGTAGCATTTACTAAAGTTAAATCAATAACATATGAACTATAACCTCTAGTGCAATGTGAGTAATCACTGAAAGTCTCCCAACCAAAAAAAAAAAAATTCAGGGCCAGATGATTTTAGCATAGAATTCCACGGGACAGTAAAAGAATAGTTAATGCCAATCTTCCTCAAATTATTTCACAAAATACAAACAGAAGGGACACTGCCCAATTTATTTTATGATGCCAGGGTTACCGTGATACCAAAGTACCTAATGACCAACAGAGAAATGTAATTGCAAACCAATTTCCATTGTGAACATAGATGCAAAAATACTCAATAAACTAAATCCAAAAACATCAAAATTATCATCCACCATGATCAAGTTGGCTTCATCCCAGAGGTACAGGGATGCCTCAATATACAAAAATCAATAAATCTAATTCACCATATAAACCAAATTGAAAGATGAAAACCACATAATTTTCTCATTAGATGCAAAATATAATCCATAACAAAATCTAATACCCCTTTATGATAAAAGTTCTGGAGATATTAGGGATACAAAGAATGTACATAAACATAATAAATTCAGTTTACAGTCAGCCTATAGCCAGAATCAAATTAAAATTTAAAGAAATTCAAAGGGATTCCATTAAAATCAGGAGCAAGACAAGATTTTCCACTCTCTCCATATCTATCAAACATTATACTTGAAGTCTTAGAGCAATAAAACAACTAAAGGAGATCAAGTAGATAAAATTTGGAAAGGAAAAAGTCAAAGTATTGTCATTTGTAGATGATATGGTAGTATATATAAATGAACATAAAAATTTCACTGAGGATTTCTTATGCCTTATAAACACTTTCAGCAAAGTAGCTGGATACAAGATTAACTAAAAAAATCAGTAGCCCTCCTATATACAAAATGACAATTCCTCCTGTATACAAATGGCAAACACTTAAAGAAATGTTCAACATACTTAGCCATCAGGGAAGTGAAAATTAAAAATAATCTGAGATTCTATCTTTTACCTGTCAGAATGGCTAAGATCAATAACAAAAGTGAAAGCTTATGCTGGTGAGGAGGTGGCATGAGGTATATACTCAACCATCGGTTGTGGGAGTGCAAACTTTTGTAGTCACTATGAAAATCAATATGGCGGTTCCTCAGAAAGTTGGGAATTTGAATTGATCTACCTCAGAATTCAGCTGTATCACTCTTGGCTGTATAACCAAAGTATACTCCATTCTACCCCAAGAAGACTTGTTCAAATATATTTATTGTGGATTTATTCATACTGGCCAGAAACTAGAAGCAACCTAGATATCCCTCAACAGATTTATGGATAAAGAAGATGTGGCAAATTTACATAATTGAATATTACTCAGCTGTTAAAAATATGACATCATGAAATTTTCAGGCAAATAGATGGAGCTAGAAAAATTATCCTGAGTGAGGTAACTGAAACCCAGAAGTATAAGTATGATCAGTGCCTCAGTCAGTCATTTTCAGAAAAGCCTCCTCTGGCAGTAGATGGGAACAGAAGCAGAAACTCATAGCCAGACATTACACAGAGAGAGAGGATCTAAAAGAGACATATCATTTACATTTCTCCCCTCAGAGCTCAGGGAATCCCATGGAGGAGGAAGAAAGGGTATAAGAGCCAGAGCAGATGGGGTGCATCAGGAGAACAAAGTCCTCTGATTGAACTAAGCAAGGTACATATGAGCTCACAAAGACTGAATCAGCAAGCATAGGGCCTACAGGTTCTGCACCAGGTCCTCTGCTTATATATTATATCCTTTAGCTTAATATTTTTATGGGGCTCCTGAGTGTGAGAATGAGTGGGTCTCTGCCTCTTGTGTCTGCTTTAGGGACTCTTTCCCTTCTGTTGAATTGCCTTGTCCAACTTCTATATGGTGGTTTTTGCTTTATCATATTACATTTTATTTAGTCAAAAAATACAAGATGCCCAACTGGGAAATTATACTTTCCCTGAAAGGGGGCCTCAATGACCAGTTTCAGATCAGTGAATCTGTAAACTCAGGACACACAGCCTCTGTTCCTTCTTTTTTTTTTTTTAATTTTCCTCCTGGGAAATGACCTGATGGCACTTATATCCCCACTTCTCCATGTTCCACCAGACAACTCTGCTTCTGACTACCATTAAAATCCTTTAAAGATGTTCCAATAAATAAATAAATAAAAGACAAATTTTGTCGCATGGAAGCTTTGGAATATAAAAAGGAAAATAAGTGTACCTATGTACTGAAGTGGATTTATAAACAAAAGTCTATAACAGCAATAAATATTTTGGATTATGGGGTTCAGTGTTTTTGTTTTTTTGTTTGTTTGTTTGTTTTTTTGGGTTTTTTTTTGGTTTTTTTTTTGAGACAGGTTTTTTCTGCTTAGCTTTGTGCCTTTCCTGGATCTCGCTCTTTGTGGGAGAACAGTAAAGGTCTCAACTTTAATTTTTAATAGTTCTAATTTCAAATAGATTTCTAAGAATCTTAATGAGAGTTGATATAAAAATGAAATACAATTTTTAGAGAAAATATAGAAGCAAAATAACAGAAATTTAGAGATCACATTTACATTGTTTTGTTCTCAGTCTTTCTCATATCACAAAAGGTATCAATCATTTTTATTTGCTCATGTCATATAATTCTCATTATAAATCCATGAATGTTCTCCCTATAATCCTATATAATGAATACTTGAAAAAAGTACTCTACCCACAAAAAACTGAGACACAAGCATCTATAGAGAATATTTGATTATAAAACCTGCTGGATTAAACCAATTTACACATTTAAAAAAATATCTTGATTCCAAAATTTAAGTCATGCCACTTGGAGAGAGGTTATGTTTTTGTTTCCACAGGAAATGAGAGGCTATGGATTCATTCAAAGTTAAAGATGATCAGATTTAACCAAAGAAGACCCCCTGAAATCCTGACTATAGACATGGCTAAATAAACCTAAAGTAACTACAAGACATGTGTCATATATTTTACCTGCTCAGGCATAAAACAAAAAAAAATTATCTTTAACTGGCTTATGCATAAGGCACAGTTTATGTTTTTATTAATCTAGATATATATGTTACCTTTAAAATTTATATTTTCAGTAAAAGGGAACTAGATGTCAGTAAACATGGACCAGATGATTCAACATCAAAAACAGCTTTCAAAGCTGGTGACTGAGATGGACCAGCTGAACAAAATAGTCCAGTCAGGATTTGATCATAATTCTAAATTTTCTTAGGGTTCCCATAAGAATACCAGTGTCCCCAACTAGCAGGAAGTAGCCTAGAGAACTATGCCCAAATTCCCAAAATATTGTTTATGAACGTTTGTTTTCATTTAAGCAGGGTTGGTTATAAATTTTTATTGGTCATAGTCAATCTATTTCTAAAGAAGAATGGGGGATGTGATATAGAAATGATACAAAACAGGTAGATTGTTATGATGAAAAAAGGTAGATTATTAAATCTACTTTAATCAAAAAGACAATTGTTAATCTCAAAATATTTTACATTGGTATGGATTTTAGTTTATTGATACAAATTTAAAGTTAATTTTGTTATACTGTATTATATTTCTATTCTTGCTTAAGGTATTGTGTTTATGCAACTCAATTAAAATATAATATATAGGTTAAGCAATATAAAGAGTTAGTCATCTATAATAGCAAACTTACAGTCATGTTAGGTATAATTTCAAGGTCATACAGAGATATATTTCAGATAGATAATCTTCAAACACTTCAAAGATCTACAGAATATGTCATTTAAAATGTTTTAAGAACTTTGACTTTCCTCAACAGTGAGACATGTATGCTTCTGGAAGCACCAATTACTTCAAAGAGAATGATGGGCATCAAAGAAACTCCATATGGAGTTCGCTTTCAATGTGACAAGGCTAGCCATTTGAGCAAGAAACTGATCTTGTCTGGACTGCTTGACTATATGCTGTATAAAATTAACATGTGGGACCCACAGGCAATTGACTGCCAAATTCTGCCAGAACAAGGTGGGATGGTCCTTCAGGTTCCTCCTTCACAGAACAAACTGCCAGACATTCTACATGATACAGAAGAAAGTGACTGATGAACTTTATAAATAGGTATGACAGTCCTTCAAATTTCCTGCTTCAGTGAAAAGTTTGCCAGATACTCCAGGCCTATAGGCTGAAGATGGATGCCCCAGTGTTGCAGAGGAACTTTGGGTGACTGTCCAGGCAGCCAGATGTCTCTGTTATTTCTGACCTTTTAGAAGTTGCTTACAATGCATTTCCTGTTTACTCAGTTAATATATCTTCCTGGAGTCTTTGATAGAGTTGAAGACTAGAGAGTTATAATTATAGTTTTCCCTAGTTATTATAAAAGATAAATTAGATATGAAACTTCAGACTCACAAAGAGTATAAATGAGTATTTTCTTTAATTTTGCCCAATACACATAGACTAAATATTATAACTGTAATTCTTGCTTGATGACTGTTTTACTATAAGTAATTTTACTATGTTAAAGTTAAAACTTTCTTTTTTGATTATACAGAAAAGAAGAAATGATATAGGATGTCCTTTTGTGTTCTGTGAATATGTGTTGCTCTCATTGGTTGATAAAGTTTCTTTGGCCTATGACAAGGCAGGATAGAATCAGGTACGAAATCCAAGCAGAAATACAGGAGAAGTAGGGCAGAGTCTGGGAGACATCATCCAGACGCCAAAAGAACAACATGCCAGCAGACCAGAAACACCATAGCCATGGGGAAACACTTAGATTAATAAAAATAGGTTAATTTAAATGTAAAGAGCTAGCTAGTAATAAGCCTGAGCCATCGGCCAAACATTTATAATTAATATAAGCCTCTGAGTTATTAATCAGGAACTGACAGGTGGGAGAGAAACTTCCAATTACAACCTTCCTTCATGATTCTTCAGGCTCTGAGCTATTTCCACCCAGAGAAGTATTTAATTGAATGTCTTAATCAAAAATCCCTTTGTTTCTTCCCTATTTCATTATGATGCCTTAAAATAATCTCATTGACTTGCCCATATGCTGCTTTATGCTGCAGAGTGTTATCTCTTTATGATCATAAATGTTATTAGTCTTGTTGTCTCTTAACTTATTAGCATCTGGAGCTATACCTGTTATAACATAGAAGTTTAAAATATTTCATTAAATCAAATATAAGTAGCTGTACTTCTTTATTTTGATTTCCTGAACTCAACACACTGACTGATAGATGGACTCCAAATATTTTCTAAGGTAAACATAAATGTATACCAATTTTTTCTAATTTCCTTTCATGTAAAATTAAGAATTTTGAATATAATTAATCTTATATTATTTTTTGTTATATTTCCTTTTAAAGTGGGCCATTACAGCTACAGCACATTAAGATTTCACAGATTTTTTTTCCCTATTCTGTGCATTCAATGAAGCCAGCTTGCAAAGTTGAAGAATAAGGTGGTATTATTCACACATAAAGTGAATGGGAGCAAACTAAGACTGAATTAATAGGAGAGCCTATAATGATGACAAACTTTTGTTCAGATTTTCATACCTTGTGAATTCTCAACAAAGATTTGGGAGTTGTGTGTGAAATGTAGTTAATAATGTCTGTTAATGGTCAGATTATTCATATTATATCATACCAATCATTATTTCCTGTTACTTTTTAAATCATTATATACTTTCATTTATGTACATGCCATAATATATAATACCAGGTGTGCAAATGCACCAAATAACTCCTAATGCTCACAGCAAGCTGATAGTTTATCCCTATTTTGTGACTGCAGGAACTGAAGATAATGAAGATTAGTTGAATTATCTAAGGGCACAGGGGTACCAAATGGAAACATTATGTACTGCATACCAAGGATTTGTACCACCTTGTTTCTGAAAGGGAATCTAAACATATTCTGAGGTATGTGTTGAAAACCTGTGTACCTTTAAAGATTCTTGCTCCTTTCTTTCTACTATATCACCTTAATTTTGTTCGCTTCCTTATATTATTTTAGTCTTCAAATCATTTTCAGTATTCTTTGTTTTAGTAATCTTATTAACACCTACCTCACAGTTATAATACAAAACCTGCTACTATAATGAGATGAATGGTATGATGGCTAAACTCAAAATTAATAATTGATGGTAAAAATTCTAATATTGTATTTGTCTTATGAGCAAAATCATATCACATAGAATTCCCTGTAAGTAGATTGTGGTAGTTTATTATTGATTTTTATTTACATAATAGCTCTGTTCTAGAGTGAAGGTCTGATTTTCCCAGCCATTTAAACAGGAAAGAAAGGTAACATGAAGAGCCCCTTGAGTTTACACCTTCTTAGGATATGTAGAAATACACATTTTTTTTGGTAAAATTGTGGTCCTTAATATCTTTTACTATTATGGGAGTTTCAGTTTAAATTGTGTTTCAACCCACCTGCTATTTTAAGGACTTTAAAAAAAATCTCTCTTTACTGAAGTGTCAGCAAACTAAAGAGAATACTGTCAGGGAGATTTGTGAGGAAATGTCTAAAATCTCTTTTTCAGAGCAAGAGCTGGTGCTTTAGTACTGTAAAATGTTTATATTAACTCAGGTCAGTGCACAAGGAGTCATGGACACATTACTGTTTTTATTACTAGTTTCATTTTTTATTTCGTTTTCATTTTTCTCTGATACATACATAAAGTAAGATCTATTTTTAAGCATGCATGCACAGTAGAGAATTGTATCACCACATTACTATATAGCAGATGTCTATGCCTTTTTCATTTTCTTTAAATGAAACTGTATGCAATGAATGACAACTGCCATTCCTCCTTTCAGGGAGCAGTGCACCTGCCTAATATTTGCAGGGATCTAAATTTGAATCCCAGCTTTACCAACAAAAGAAGTCATGAACTTGGGTTCTATGAGTACTTCTGCTTTTTCTCTTCAACTTTTGTGATTTTTATATTTTCCATCTGTGGTGATTTGAATAGGAATGGTCCCCATAGACTCATGGGTTTGAATGCTTGGACTGTAGGGAGTAGAACTTTTAGGAGGTATGGGCTTGCTGAATTATGTTCAGCCTTGCTGGAGGAAGTGTGTCACTGTGGGGGAGGGTGTTGAGGTCTCAGAAGCTCAAGTCAGTTCACTCCCTGCTTCCTGATAACCACGATGTAGAATTCTCAGCTCCTTCTCCAGCACCATGTCTGTCTGCATTCCACCATGTTTCTCACCATTAATGATAATGGACTAAACCTTGGAAACTGAAAGCCAGCCCCAATTAAATGTTTTCCTTTATAAGAGCTGAAGCGGCCATGATATCTATTCACAGCAATAAACTCTAACTAGAAGTTGTCACATTCCCAATTATGAGTCTGCAGTCATTGATATATCCAAAAACTAACAATTAATGGAAAAAAAGAGGCCATGAATTTGAAGGAGAAGGGGGCAGTGGGTTTGGAGAGGGAAAAGGGAAGGAAGAAATGTTGTAATTATATTATAATAACAAAATAATAAGAAAAAAGTAAATGTTAATTGATTCATAACTGAAAACTTAATTTACATACAAAACAAACTTTTTGATACTTATTAATTTTATATTTTATAATTATTGTTCTTGTTCTTTTGTATTTTATCTATATCAGAAGTAATTGTGATTTATTTTCTTGTTTTCCAGTCTTAACACATCTTGTACTTATTTATACATCTATCTTTAAATGAAAGTTTGTAGTTTCATTTGCCTCCATCATATGCTATTTAATATTTTCTATGCTTCTGTCATGTTGTTTAATACCTTTCCCTTTTAACTTGAAAGATTTGTTTTTTTTAATGGTTAATATTGTCTTTGACTTTTGTTGATAGGTAAATTTTTTACCTTTTCTTCATTTTAACTGTCTTCTAGAAGACAATATTAATTACTCATGGACATTTTTTTGTACTTCATTTCTACAAATATTAAGTCTCCTTTTCTTCTATCCTAAAAGATTTGTTGAGAAATTCCCTGACTGTATCATAGAACTCCCTGTATGGGAAATCACTTCTCTTATTCACATGTAAAATTCTTTCTACCTTTAACTTGACTATTTTATTATAATGCATCTTAATTTGAACTTCTTTCAGTTCCATGTTACAAAAAATTTCTTGGCCCTCCTCCCCAACCCACCCCCTATTCCCACTTCCTCCAAGGCAAAGTCTCCCATGGGGAGTCAGCAGAGCCTGTACATTCAGTTGAGGCAGGTCCAAGCCTCTCCTCCCTGCATCAGGCAAGTGGAAGGAGGGAGGATGGGCGAATCTGTGGTTGGTGTGTGGAATGAGGGAAAGTCTCTTAATTAAAAAAAAAAAAGGAAAAAAAATGTTCCAAGTCCAAACTTGCCTTTGAGGCTTAAGGCAACCCCTTACCTATAACTGCCTCTAAAATAAAAAAATAAAATAAAATAAAACAAATTACATACTGTTAGAAATAAGTTCGAGATGCCCACCGGACCACAGAACTCTCCCTCCCTCTCTCGAGATTTGGTTCCCAAAGACCCAATCCACTGCTACCTCCTCCCTCCCCACCACTTGCTCCTGCTTCTATGCCGCTCTCAACTCAAGCCGACATCCTCTGCTCAGATACAGGCCATGCCAGCCGAAAGAACAGGTAGGCGAACTCAGGAGGAGACTCACTGCTGGATCAGAAGTCAGTGCCGGCTGCTAGAAGTCCAGACCCCAAATCTGCTAGAGACGCCCTGCTAGACCAGAGACTACACTGGCCACCAGAATTCCAGATAGGCTGCCTGCCTGCAACCCCCCCTAGTCTCCTGTTACTCTGCCCCCAACATTATCCTCCTCCCCCATCCCCATAGCTATGTCCCAGCCTACGACTCAGGGAGACTCCCTGCTGGACCACAGACCATTCCAGCTGGCAGAACACCAGACCATCAGACCAGAAGACCTTGAGAGGAAACAGAAACCAAGGAACAAAACACCCATCCAGCAAAGACAAACTCAGAAATTGTCACCCCAAACCAGACACTTACACTATAAGAGCACAATAACAGCCAGGGCAATATGTCCTAATGCCAGGGGGCCCCTTAAGCAGATCAAGCTACACAACTGTCTCCCTATGCAAAAGGCCTAGTCCAGTCCCATGGAGACTCCACAGCTGTTGGTCTAAATTTCCTGAGTTCCCCCACTTGTTTGGTTTGGTTGTCCCTATAGGTTTCCTCATCATAACCTTGATGCCCTTGCTCATAGAATCCCTCTTCTCTCTCTTCAGCTGGACTCCTGGAGCTCGGTCTTGTATTTGGCTGTGGATCTCTGCATCTGCTTCCATCAGTTACTAGAGAAAGCCTCTATGATGACAGTTATGGTATTCATCGATCTGATTACTGGGGTAAGCCAGTTCATGCACCCTCTCAACTATTGCTAGTAGTCTAAGCTGAGGTCATCCTTGGGGATTCCTGGGAATTTCCCTAGCACCTGGTTTCTCCCTATCCCCATGATGTCTCCCTCTATCATGGCATCTCTTTCATTGTTCTCCCACCCCATCCCTGTTACAGCTCAACCATCCCATTCCCTTATGTTCTCATCCCTCATCCCCTACCCTCTATTACCCACCCCTCATCCCTAGTTTACTCATGGAGATCTCATCTATTTCCCCTTCCCAGGGAGATCCATGTGTCCCTCTTTGGGTCCTCCTTGTTAGCTAGCTTCTCTGGAGCTGGGGGTTGTAGTCATTTTTGGCAGGAGTGCAAACTCATATAGCCACTTGGAGATCAGTATGGTGGTTTCTCAGAAAATTGGGAATCAATCTTCCTCAAGACTCAGCTATACCACTCTTGGGCATATACCCAAGGAATGCTCAGTCATACCACCAGGACACATGCTCAACTATGTTCATAGTAGCATTATTCATAATAGTCAGAACTTGGAAACAACCTAGATGCCCCTCAACCAAAGAATGAATAAAGAAATATGGTACATATATACAGTAGAGTACTACTCAGCAGTAAAAAAAAATGGCATCATGAAATTTGCAGGCAAATGGATGGAACTAGAAAATATCATCCTGAGTGAGGTAACTCAGACTCAGAAGGACAAACATGGTATGTACTCCGTAGCTAGAGTTTTTCTGGTCCTGCCTGGCCCACAGTTGGGACAAATCTCTCTCACCTGCCAGTCCCGCAGCCGCTCAGACCCAACCAAGTAAACACAGAGACTTGTATTACATCTCACTTTTCATGGCAGCGGCTGGCAGCATCTCTCTGCCTCAGCCTTCCACTTCCCAGAAATCTCTCTCCTTGCCTGCCTATACTTCCTGCTTGGCTACTGGCCAATCAGCATTTTATTTATATAGAGCAATATCCACAGCACGCTTTCTTTTTCTTTCTTTCTTTTCTTTTTTCTTTCTTTTTTTTTTTTTTTTTTGGTTTTTCAAGACAGAGTTTCTCTGTGTAATTTTGGTACCTGGCCTGGATCGTGCTCTGTTGACCAGGCTGGCCTCGAACTCACAGAGATCTGCCTGCCTCTGCCTCCCAAGTGCACCCCTGCCTCTGCCTCCCGAGTGCACTGCCCGGCTGGTTGTGGTGGTGCACGCCAGTAGGATTTGCTGAAGGAGGTGGAGGAAGGAGGATCACAAGTTCGAGGCCAGCCTGGGCTACACAATTTTGGGCATCAAAGACACTCTGTATGGAGTTTATCTTCTTGACAAAAATAGCCATTTGGGCAAGAAACTGTTCTTGCCTGGACTGCTTGAAAAAATGTATTGACTGGACATGCAGGACCCACAGGAAGGTGACCACTGAACTTTGCTTGGCAAAATGGTCCTTCAGGTTCCTGCTTCGCAGAGGAAACTGCCAGACATTCTACTGGACACAGAGAGAAGTGACTGAGAGACTCTAGGCCTGTAGGCTGAAGACAGGTGCCACAAATTTACAAAGGAACTTTGGATGGCTGCCCAGGCTGCCAGCTGTCTCTTGTCTACTCTCGCAAGACACCCGAAAATCGCTTGTGTCTTTCTCCCATTTCTCAGGTAATATTATTTCCTTCTTGGGTCTCTGAGGAAGTTGAAGATTAGTTAGATATAGTTGAAGATTAGATAGTTATAGTTTTCCTTGTTAAGAATTTCAGAAAAGAAACTCAATAAAGAGGTGTAAGTGGCCGGGCGTTGGTGGTGCACGCCTTTAATCCCAGCACTCGGGAGGCAGAGGCAGGCGGATCTCTGTGAGTTCGAGGCCAGCCTGGGCTACCAAGTGAGCTCCAGGAAAGGCGCAAAGCTACACAGAGAAACCCTGTCTCGAAAAAACCAAAAAAAAAAAAAAGAGGTGTAAGTGTATATATTTGAAAGATGTTATAAGATAGTTCTGTTAGTAATATAAGTTAGGATAGAAAATGAATCAGGTACATTTTGGACTTACCAAAATAGGATAGATAATGGAATTATTTTCTCTGAATTTGTCAAATTCAAATGGACTAGACAGTGTTTAGGTATTTATTGCTTGTATATATGGTATATAGTTATTGTACTTTTGTATATAGTTTTTCTTATATTAGTTATAACTTTTTTCCTTTTTTCTTTTTATTAAAATAGAAAAGGGGAAATATGGTAATATTTTATTTGTACTGAAATGTGATTTTATTTGTATGTTAATAAATAAAGCTGCCTGGGGGTCAGAGCTAATATCAAGTCATAGCAGAAACTGGGTGGTGGTGGTGCACACCTTTAATCCCGATCACATTACAGGCAGATCTCTGTGTGTTCAAGGATACAGCCGGCATGGAGACACACGCCTTTAATCTCAATACCAACCATAGAAGACCTGGAGATCTGTATAGACAGGCAGTGATGAGGAGGTCATGTGGTTGGGTTTACAACCAATTAGAAGACAGAACAGAAAGTCAATAAAAAGACAGACACACAGGAAGTAGGCCTCTTTCGGAGGGGAAGGATGATAGTGGCAGCAAAGGGTAAGAAAGGTTTTTTTTTTCAGTATCAGCTCTTAGCTACTGCTCTGACCACTTGGGCTTTTAACTCTGCATTTGGCTCTGTGTTTCTTATTTAATAAGACTATTACATCTACAGTACTCATAAGTGGATACTAGATGTAAAGCAAAGGCTATTTATATTCTTTATGGATTTCTCAGTTCACTTAGCACATAATACATCTTGAGAGGTTTGTTAGATTCTTTTTTATATTTTATTTTGGTTTATAGTTTATTTTGTTCATATGACATGTTAATTATTTGTTTAAATCTCCAATGTTAATTTGAATTTGTTGCAATCTTTTTACTTGATTTAGTTGAACTAGTGATTGGGATAGGTATGCTCAATGCTTGATAATAATAATGTCAAAGAAGATAATGATGAAAGATGATGATGATATTGGTATTGCCAAATAATAGGGAAGACAAAGACCCAACCAGACACTCAAATAAAACATCCAATGCGGGGGGGGGGGGGGGGAAAGGATTAGATAAATGGAAGATATAATAATGTAATAAGTCTCTTAGACTCAGTTTCTCTAGGTAATTTTCTTCTTTCTTGATGAGCTAATTTTTCCTGTTGCTTCCTGTCTCTTTGGAGTGATATCCTCTTGACTTTAAAAAGACACCTCCTAGAAATCTTTAGATACTCACTGTATAAAATAAAATCCTTCACAAATTTGCTCTCTAAACTTTTCTGTGAATGATTCATCTCCACATATATGCACATTGATTCCTGTTCTGAAGCATTTGATTTTTACTTTTCTTCTTACACCTGTGATCTCTAACTTCCTCTGGTGTCTGTCTGCTACACTGCAGGTTCACCAGGACAAGCACACACTAAACCCAGTTCTTTTAGTTCTCAGCAGCTCTTAAGGGGGAAATATGCCAGATCCTGATCATATCCTGAGAGACAGACAAGACAGAATCCCATCCATCAACAAGTCTCTGAAAAACTCAAACATATATATATATATATATATATATATATATATATATATATATATATATATATTTGTTCTTTTTCACACAAAGAAAGAACTCACTGAACTCCGTTTACTTAAGTCTGCCTTAATGTGATTCCTCTGGAACAACAACATGCCATCTGGTAACTATTGGCTTTTAAAAACGTCCAGATGTATAGAATCTTCCTGGTCTCATGAATGTTACACTTGAGATGAGAAGGATATCAATTTTCTGGTTTATCTTCCTGGATTTAGGACAGTGTTTTATTTCCCTAAAAAAAGCCATGTAGCTGAGATTTCAGTTCTGTCACATGGAGCCATAATAAATGGGAGAAACAATGATGTTCCTGGCTTCATAGTATTCAGAGGTGAAGAAGCTACTTAACATTTCTGGACTTCTCATAAAATTTATATTCTATTGTCCGTTCAATATCTATGTGTGAGAAACAAGGGTTTGGACTGTCTTAGTCTGTAATTTTGCTTTTACTTCTGTATTTCTTTTTAATTTCACCTACATATCATATGTAGTTATATAAAGAGAAAATATTAATAATACTAATATCATTAATAACAAAATTAATATATCAATATTTTACTATCATAATTATATTTTAGTTATATATAATACATAATTTTATCTTTATTTGGGATGGGAATATGTGAGTAGTATCACTATTCAACTTATAAATGGAAAATATAATACACAAAATTGGAAATACATCTATAGAAACAAGGAGCACACCAATTAAATGACTCCTAAACACATACTGCTATATATATATATCACTCATCCGTCATCAGAAAAGCTTCATCTTGCAGTAGATTGTTATTAGTACAGAAATGCACAATTGGAAAATGTATAAAAAGTGAGAAAATTAAGAGCACTTTGCCCTAAATTATTTATCTTTATCATACAGCTCTCTTCTGGACTCAGGGATCTATGCAGACTAGGAAGTGGAAAAATTCTAAGAGTGAGAGATGGTGGATGAGTCTAAGGAAGTAGCATCTTCCAGATACAAGAGAACTGATGCCCATGTGAACTTGCGGAGACTGTGACAACATGGACAAGATCTATACAAGTTCAAATCAGACAAAATCCCAGCATCGAGAAGGAGAAGTGGACAAAGATCCCACTTCTAACCACGAAGCTATTTGCAACTGATACCTAGTGAAAAAGGAGAAATTAGTTTTCTTCAATAGAATGTCATTGGGTTTATCAACTACATTCCAGGGCAAGCCTCATGCCCAGGAATAGTTAGCTAACACAAAATGGACTCCATGCTTTTTGTGTACTTTTTTTTTGTTATTTTTATCTTTTTTTTTGTTGACGTTCTTTTTTTTAAATTTTTATTTTATTTTATTTTATTTTACAATACCATTCAGTTCTACATATCATCCATGGATTCCCTTGTTCTCCCCCCTCCTGCCCCCCTCTCCTTCCCCCCAGCCCACCCCCCATTCCCACCCCCTCCAGGGCAAAGCCTCCCCTGAGGACTGAGATCAACCTGGTAGACTCAGTCCAGGAAGGGCCAGTCCCCTCCTCCCAGGCTGAGCCAAGTGACCCTGCATAAGCCCCAGGTTTCTTTTCTTTTCTTTTTTTCTTTTTGGTTTTTCGAGACAGGGTTTCTCTGTGTAGCTTTGCGCCTTTCCTGGAACTCACTTGGTAGTCCAGGCTGGCCTTGAACTCACAGAGATCCGCCTGGCTCTGCCTCCCGAGTGCTGGGATTAAAGGCGTGCGCCACCACCACTTGGCAAGCCTCAGGTTTCAAACAGCCAACTCATGCACTGAGGACAGGACCTGGTCCCACTGCCTGGATGCCTCCCAAACAGGTCAAGCCAATCAACTGTCTCACCTATTCAGAGGACCTGATCCAGTTGGGGGCCCCTCAGCCATTGGTTCATAGTTCATGTGTTTCCATTCATTTGGCTATTTGTCCCTGTGCTTTATCCAACCTTGGTCTCAACAATTCTCGCTCATATAGACCCTCCTCTTTCTCGCTAATTGGACTCCTGGAGCTCCACCTGGGGCCTAGCCGTGGATCTCTGCTTCCAGATCCCTCAGTCAGTGGATGGGGTTTCTAGCACGACAATTAGGGTGTTTGGCCATCCCATCACCAGAGTGGGTCAGTTTGGGCTATCTCTCAACCGTTGCCAGTATCTATTGTGGAGATATTTTTGTGGATTTCTGTGGGCCTCTCTAGCACTTTGCTTCTTCCTATTCTCATGTGGTCTTCATTTATCATGGTCTCCTATTCCTTATTCTCCCTCTCTGTTCTTGATCCAGCTGGGGTCTCCTGCTCCCCCAAGCTCTCTTTCTCTCAACCCTCGCCCTTCATTTCCCCCACTCATGTCCAGACTGTTCATGTAGATCTCATCCATTTCTCCGTCATTGGGCGATCCTCGTGTCTTTCTTGGGGTCCTGTTTTCTAGTTAGCCTCCCTGGTGATGTGAGTAGCAGTCCAGTCATCCTTGTTCCACATCTAGTATCCTCCTATGAGTGAGTACATACCATGTTTGTCTTTCTGAGTCTGGGTTACCTCACTCAGGAGGATTTTTTTCTAGATCCATCCATTTGCCTGCAAAACTCATGATGTCATTGGTTTTCTCTGCTGAGTAGTATTCCATTGTGTATATGTACCACCTTTTCTTTATCCATTCTTCAGTTGAAGGGCATCTAGGTTGTTTCCAGGTTCTGGCTATTACAAACAATGCTGATATGAACATAGCTGAGCAAGTGCTCTTGTGGTATGATTGAGCATTCCTTGGGTATATGCCCAAGAGTGGTATAGCTGGATCTTGGGGGAAATTGATTCCCGATTTGCTAAGAAAGCACCATATTGATTTCCAAAGTGGCTGTAAAAGCTTGCATTCCTACCAGCAGTGGAGGAGAGTTCCCCTAGCTCCACATCCTCTCCAGCATAAGGTGTCTTCAGTGTTTTTGATCTTAGCCATTCTGACAGGCATAAGGTGGTATCTCAGAGTTGTTTTGATTTGCATTTCCCTGATAATTAGGGATGTTGAGCAATTCCTTAAATGTTGGAGTATTTTTGTTTGTTTTTCTTCATTTATTGAAAAAGTCAGAGAGACAGAAATAGCCACAGAGATAGAGAACACAAACTACAGGAAGTTGTGTGGATACTGAGGTGGGAAGGATCTGGGAGGACTTTGGGGATGGGAAAGAATGTTATCAAGATATTTTGCATGAAAAATTTAAAATAAAAGAGGATTTGGCAAAAAAAAAAGTACACTTGAATGAACTTCTTTTGATACCATTTCAGTTTGGCCAAAAAGGTAGAACTTCTTCAAGATGAAAAGCACATATAGAAGATAGAGCTTCTTATGTTGATTCTGTGCCTAGTGATTTGAGTTAAAGTATTTACCCAATATTTTGTTGTGGTATATATTGAGTATGAGGGGATAAATTTAAATAGTAGTGTCTCAGTTAGGGTTTCTATTGCTATGAAGACACACCATGACCATGTCAACTCGTAAAGGAAAACATTGAATTGTAAGGACTCACAATACAGAGGTTTAGTCAATTATCATGGTGGCAGCATGTGGGCAGACATGGTGCTAGAAAAAGAACTGAGAGGT
>CABHPR010157563.1:4649-33355 GCA_902168415.1 Peromyscus melanophrys | reverse complement strand
AAAAAAAAAAAAACAAAAACAACAACAACAACAACCTCGCAGTGATTTGATGAGTGACACCCCCACAGGCTCGTGTATCTGAACACTTTGTCCCCATGGGATAGCGCTGTTTGGGGAGGTTCTGGAACTTTGGAAGGAGGAAGTTTGTTAGTGGGAGGGGAGTGGACTTTGAGAGTTTATTGCCTTGCCTCGCTTCCAGGTCACTCTGCTTTTGGTGGGGGCTGATTGAAATGTGGTCTTCCAGCTGCCCGCTCTGGCTGTCTGTGTTGACTGCCTGCCGACCTGCCATTCTGCCATTGTGGACTTTCATCCCTCTGGAGCTGGGAACCGAAATAAACGTTTTCTTCCACAGGTTGCTTTTGGTCATGGTGTTTCATCACAGCAACAAAAGTAACTGGCACAAAAGTCCTTGTTTTCAAGAACCCATTGCATTTCTGAATTATAACAAAAACACTATGCCACGCACAGTATAATCAAAATATTAAAATAGCAGGAATAAGTGAGTCAAACATAACACTGAAAATCACAGTGCAGTATGGAAAGCCAATAAAGACCCTAAAATGCAAGAAGATATAAAAGCTATGGCTTGAGATGCTTAGTCTCTGAGAAACTCCTCCTTCTCGGAGTGGGTTGCAGAGTCAGTGAAATGTCAAAGTCCCACTAACCGTTGTTCTGCAATGGGTCCATTGATACTGCAGTTGGTATGGAACTACAGAAGTTTATAATGTCAATGAGAAAGGAGGACCAGCCCGAGAGCTGGTGACTTCATTTCTTGCCCTGCCATGAGGTCACAGAATTAACTGTCTGGTGCCCTGCAGACAGGAAATACAGGAACTAGTGGGACCAATGGAGGACCCAGCAGTGGCCCCCACAGGTCTGGCCTCTTAACTCTGAAACAGATGTTCTGACATTAGAACAAGTACATATCCAGCAAAAGAAGCAGATTAACGATGTCTCTCACCTCACAGAATTACAGAATTATTTTGAAATTGCTCAAAGAACAAAACATAAAACATCTTGGGAAAAAAGGGTTAAAATTTCACAAGTTAGAGGTTTGCTGGTTTTTCTTAGGATCCAACTAAAATTGTTTACGATAGAAAAAAGGCATACACTGGTTTAAAAAATCATTTTGAGTGGAAAATATAATAAAATGAAGGCTGGAGAGATGGCTCAGTGGTTAAGAATTCATACTACTCTTGCAGAGAACTTGCGTTCGGTTCTCACCATCCACACCAGGAAATTCAACTCCAGCTACAGGTGATCTGATGCTATTTTCTAGCTTCTGTAGGCACCTGCATTCACATGCACATACACACATATAGGCACACACTTACATATAAAATAAATACATTTTTTAAAAATGAAAAAGCAAGCCACAGCTAATCTTTGTATAACTTCTATGTCATTATTAATTACTATATCATTTGTGGTATATATTAATTATTATAGTATATATTTGTTAGTATATTAATTAAATATATAGTATATATTAATTAGTATATTCTTTAGTGAGATAGTTGTTAATGCATCAACCTCAGTAAGATAATTAGCTTAAAATTTTCAGGTCTTAAATAGACACTACTCAAAGAACATATAAAAATTGCTAGTAACTATTTTGAAAATATTTAACATCACCAGCCACAAAGGAACATCATCCTGAACCTTGCTGATCTGCACACGACAAGTCCATCAGAATGGCTGAATTTAAAACTCCAGTATCAGATGTGGATGAGAATGGAATACTGAGACCGTCGAGTGCCATGGGTAGCTGCGAAGCAACCCCTTAGCTCTGCATGTAACTGTGCAGTGTAACACAACTCGGAGAATTCACTAGCCAATCATTTAAGAAATTCTGCTCCTGATGCACCCCCACCCACCCACACCAAAGATACCTTTTGACTCATGTTTGTGGTAACCTCAGCCTCAGACAGGACACCCTGAATATCAGCAGATGAGTGGACCACTGCATTTTGGTCTATTCAGACATGCAGGTTTTAAAATGTGTGAATGGGACATGAATGAATCCCAGAAGCAGCAAGTGAGTGGCAGACACAGGATGAGCATGTGTGAGTCCCTCCCTGGGTGTCTTTGCCTCACAACAGGCTGACAGGCAGTGTCCATGGTTGTGGCGGTCATCTGGGGCTGAGGGGTGTTGGTGGAAAGGAAGGAGGGATTTTCATAAGAATCAGATTCACATGGGTTCACAACATATAAAAAAAATTAAACTTGTGGTTGGGATTTACAAGGTGTGTAAATTTCATCTCCATTAACAAAACAGACTGCTTATGTTTCTACTGAAATGATGAATTAATATTTAAATACTCACTGAAGAATTCATATTTTCATGACAGAGTCTATAAAACTCTTGCCAAAAGTAGTTGTTCCAAGCCACTCTTATCTGATGGGAGATGGGGAATAATCTGGTTTTATTCTAACTACTTTTTTGGATCAATTTTTTGTTTTCATTTATGTATATGTATATGTATCTCTGTAACGAGTCTTTCTCTGTCCCGCTAGTCAGCTCCCAAATAATGACACAGAGACTCCTTACTAACTATGAAAGCTTGGTCTTAACTTAGGCTTGTTTCTAACTAGCTCTTATAACTTAAATTAATCCATTTCTATTAATCTACATTCGGCCACATGGCTCATGGCTTTACCTCTCTTCCTCTGTGTCCAGCTGGCGACTCCCCCTTTCTTCTTCCCAGAGCTCTCTTTGTCCAGAAGTCCCACCTATACCTCCTGCCTAGATACTGGCCATTTAGTTTTATTAAGCCAAGGACATATCTTTACACAGTGAGATCAAATATCTCCCAACATGTCTGTCTCTGCACATATATATACCTGTGTGTGTATATATGTCTCTGTGTGTTTGTAGGAGTGTCTTTCTGTGTATGTGAGTTTGTCAGTGTGTGTCTGTCCATGTGTGTATGTATATCACCTCTGTATGTGAGTGTGTCTCTGTGTGTACATGTCATATGTATCTGTGTCTCTGTGTGTGTGTGTGTGTGTGTGTGTGTGTGTGTGTGTGTGTGTGTGTGTGTATGTATTTGTGTGCCTCTGTATGGTTGTGTGTGTGTATATGTGTGTGTGCATCTGTTTATGGATTGTCCGTGTATGTGTCTATGTGTGCATCTGTGTGTATCTGTATTGTGTGTGTATATGTGTGTGTGTGTGTGTGTGTGTGTGTGTGTGTGTGTGTGTGTGTCTGCCACATGAGTGTTGGTGCTTTGTGGAAGCCAGAAGTCACTGGATTCCCTGGAGCTGGAGTTTCAGACAGTTGGGGAGTTTTTGAACTGAAATTGGGTCATCTGGAAGAGCACCAACCACCCTTGACCATGGAACCACTTCCTCAGCCCTTGCTTTCTTATTATTTTAGGTTCTGGATATCATTTTATACTCTCCCTCTTTCCATTCCTGAGATTTGACTCCTTGGTATCTGTACTGGCTAGTTTTATGTCAGTGTGATACAAGTTAGAGTTATCTGAAAGGAGGGAGCCTCAATTGAGAAAATGCCTCTGTAAGATCTGACTATAGGGCATTTTATTAATTAGTGATAAATGTGGGAGGGTCCAGCCCATTGTGGTTGGTGCCATCTCTGGGCTGGTGGTCCTGGGTTCTATAAGAAAGCAGGCTGAGCAAACCATGAGAAGCAAGCCAGTAAACAGCACTCCACAGTGGACTCTGTATCAGCTCCCGTCTCCAGGTTCCTGCCTGCTTGAGTTCCTGCCCTGACTTCTGTCAGTGATGGACTGTGTAAATTGGAATAAACCCTGGAAGTGTAAACTGAAATAAACTCTTTCTCCCCAACTTGCTTTTTGGTTATGGTGTTTCATTCAGCGATAGGAACTCTAAGATAGGACCTTTGCTATTTGGCCATTGCTTTTCTCTCTTCCTGTCATTGTGAAGAGCTCCTTTGTAGTTGATACTGTCATGCCTTTGATATCCACAGAATTTAAAGCTGTGCTCCTCTTGGATTTTGTATTTCATTAAAATGTCGAGAACTATAGGTGACTGAGCAAAGCTGGGTGAGGGAGAGGTAGTCTTTCCAGATTGTTATTCAGCGCCAATCATCCCTGAAAATGTAATACAGGTAACGTTGTATGTACCAAATGGGTAATATTTATGAATATATCTGTATACGAAATATCAATTAAAGAAAAAGAGGCCATCAGTTTGAAGAACAGGCAGGGGCATGTGAGAGGGCTTAGAGTGAGGAAAGGGAAGGGAAAATGTTGTGGTTAAATTATAATCTCAAAAAAGTATTTGAACTTTCGATTTTTGAAATCTTGATTTTTTTTCAAATGGGCTGTGATTTTTTTTTGACTAGAAACATTTATTTCCAAGAACTTGAAATTTAAAAACATCTGTGTTTTTCTTTTATCTATTGGATCTTCCAGTGTTATTTTTATTTATCTGAAATTTAAACTTTTAGCCACACGAGGTCATGTTTATTAATCAGAAAGCAAGTTTCTCAAAACCCCTGTTCTTTTCTTTTAGTTACTTACTTGAAATCAACCTACTTCATATTAAATATTCCCAAGTATTTGCAATCTTACTTTATCTCTTTTTCAAATTATACTCATGAATTTGAAAAAAAAAATACCTCTTAATTTGGAAATAATTACAGATTTACAGAAAAAAAAAAATGCCGAGATCATGCTGAGCGCCAAACACCTTCTCCAGCTTCCCCAACGCTCAGCTCTTAGTCACCATGTTTGTGATATGTGGCCTAGGTTGACAAGTCCCTCCTTCCAGGCAGGATGTGAACTCAGAATCCTGATCTATCTATTTAGGTGACCGCAGGCCCCTCTCCAAACAGTTAACTCAGGGCATCATGTGCTTAATCTTCCTGATGTTCAGACTATGATGGCTCTGGTGGACCATCATTTCACCCATTGTTTGCTGGGCTGTCACAGTGAATATCACTAACTGTGACTTTTGCACATACTTTTCTTATATTAGCCCTGAAATAGACAGGGGCCTTCTTTTCCACTGGACCTTGAAGCACAGTGTTCCAAATCCAGTTCTCTGTCGTAAAGCCCGAGTGAGGACCAATGGCTGCTAGACTTGTCTTCCAGGGACACACATTCAGTTACTTATTCCCTTCCCTGTCTTTTCTCAGCATGACCATCCTAATCCAAAATCAGAATTCGAAACCTTTTCTCACATTTTGTGTTCAGCATCTTTAAGACATTTTTCATTTTGTTTTGTTGGGTTTTGGTTTGTTTGTTTGGTTTGTTTGGGGACAGGGTCTCTCTGTGTAGCTCTGTATGTCGTGGAACTCACTATGTAGACCAGGCTGGCTTTGAACTCATAAGAGATCCTTCTGCTTCTCCCTCACAAATTCTGGGATTAAAGGCATGTACCACCCTGCCAAATCTTATGTTCGGTATCTTTATGTCATATAATTCAGTTGCAATGACTACAAACTGCGCACAAACACCAAGACAGAAGTTCAGTTGTCCTATGCTTCCCGTTGGCCATAGTTCATCTTGGCTCCTGCTGGTGTCCATTGAAGGACCTCACCTTCCTGCTTCTTGGCATGCAGTGTGCTCTAGTTTCCCATTATTAAAAAATGGCATCATGTCTCTTCTAGTACATTCCCTTGGCTGGTCTCTACTTCCCCTGTGGAAGTGAAGTGGGCTATGTTCTCACTAACATCATGCCAGGCTAACTGTTGGCTGCAATGACATTTTAGCAACAAGAATAGTGGCTTGTCTTCTTGACCAGCCTGTGCTTGGATGCATGCTTGAGCACTCTGTGAACTGGGATTTGTGTCAAGCCATGTGTCCTTGAGGTATGGTCTTGTAGTAGGGGTGAGTGTATTCAGATAAGGGAACTCCCAGGATGGTCAGTAACACCCCAACTGGATTGAGATCACTCAGTGGGATGTGTTTGTATCAAACACCTTCATGGAAACTCAGCAGGATACTACACAGACCCTGGTTTGTGAGTCCAGAACAAGGTCCCTGGTCTCTGGATGCCTGGTTGGTGTGCCTGTCTATATTGTTTCCCAGGAAGCAAGGAATCAGGGGCAAGAGGAACTGAGAGACACCACAAGCAACTGAAGAGTGGTGTTTGGTAGCAGCCATAAGAGAAGGTCACTGTAGCAGAAGTTTCTCAGGTCCCACATGGCCTCTCGGTCCAGTAGCCACTTATAAAATAATCACTCAGAGGCTTATATTAGTTACCAACTGTGTGGCCGATGGCAGGCTTCTGGCTGGCCAGCTCTTTCGTCTTAAATGAACTCACTTCTATTTATCGGTGTATCACCATGTGTTCCGTGGCTTTACCTGCGTCCCAGGTCATCCCCATGAGTGACATGGAGTATAAGCCTTTGTGAGTGATAATGAACCTCTGGGAGTCTCTGGAGGGATGCTTTCTATGAAAGGTGGGTACTGACCACCCACATCTTACAGTTGCAGGACAGAAGTCAGGGGGAATTAGTTTCTGTGGCTGATGTAAAATGAGCCACACATGGCTGGCTTAATACAGCAAAAATTTATCTCCTTACAGTCTTAGAGAGCAGGAGTCCACAACGAAGGTGTCCTCAGAGCCAAGTTTGGAGGCCTGAAGGGATGGTCTTTCTTGCATCTCCCATCTCACAAACTGCCAAATTCTCAGGGAATCTCTACCACCTCAGTCACTTTGGGGGGCACTATTCAGCCTCTGGAGTTGAAAGCCATCTCCTAGGAGGAATGCAGCTAGCACGTGCCCTTAGGTGCTGACCCTGAGCAGGAAACTCAGGGACCCAAGAGGAATAAGACAGCGTGACAGGCAGGATGCTGCTGTCATCACAGACAGAGCAGTGAGACCCCGGAGTAGGAGGGTGTCCTGTCTCCAGGCACGATGGCCATAGCAGGCTGATCTTTGCTGTCTCCTGTCTTTTCTGTCATGTTTCAGACTTCTAGGGAGCCTATTCTCTTCCCATCCCTACTGTTTCCAGGGGTTGCCCAAACTCCAGCCTCACCCCTCACCTTCCTGCTTCCCTATGCTTTGGGTGAAAAATTTCCCCGTATCTTCCCTCACGGTCACTAGTCCCAGAGCAGGGGTATGATCTGGAAGGGGAGACAGAATGCCCAGTTTTAGTACAGTCTAGCAGTGCATTGTTGAGACTGCCTCTAAAGTCAGTCGCGGATGCCAGGACAGACCCCTTATACTGGATAGCTTCTGTGCCTGGCATTTGTTTTGTCTTAGTTGTGGAAGCTACGGGACCAAGGCTGGGGCATTAGCAGGATTGGAGTTCCCTGAGGCTGAAGGGTGTCTCTACTCAAGTCCACCTCTTGGTTTCCAGTGACCTCACTGGGTAATATGAACTCTGACCTCCTTTTATGAAGATGCTAGACTTCCCGAGTTAGGGTCCACCCTAAGGACTGCATTTGACATCCTCACAACCTAGGGGGGGCGGGGTTAGGGCTTCCACAGTGATCTGGTGTGTGTGTGTGTGTGTGTGTGTGTGTGTGTGTGTGTGTGTGTGTGTGTATGTCTGTAGAAGCCTCCATGCATACTAGCCCAGGTTAGCCCAGGTGTTTCCAGAGTGTTGGAGCTTGTGTGCTTGGTTGCCTCAGCCCATTGTGCAAGGCCTGGTTGCTCTCAGCTCACCCCCTGCCCCTGCCTCCACACTGCTGGAATGTGCCCTCGGGTCCCCACACCTCAGATGCAGGTGAGAGGTGCCGCTGAGCACAACTAGTCCAACCTGTTTCTCACCAGACTCTCCAGAGGAGGAGATCAACCCTAGTGGACCTGGTGTCCATTCCTAAGCCCTTTCAGCCTTAAGGTCCAGGACGGAGGTGGGCAAGTGGGGGTGCCAGAAGTCACCTGGTCCCCAGAGGCTTGGGTCTGGCCCTCTACCACCTGCCAGGTTGTTTGTGCCGTTGCTTGAGGTCTCTTGGGCTTTGCTGACTGGGTGGGTGGGACTTGCTCCAAGGTAAAAGAGCCTTCGTGTTAAGTACCTCAGGTTGCTTTCCTTCAGTCATGTTCCCGGCCTGCTCTGGAACCCCACAGTGGTTTGCTCTTGTCAGAGGGGCTCCCAGTTTGCTCCTTCCTTGCTATCAAAAGGAGAAAACTAGATTCCCCTCAGTTATGGAGAGCAGGGCAATCACTGACCAAGATCTTGATGAAGACATCTGTGCCAACTCCTGAACTGCCAGTCTTAAATGCTTTTAAAAAGAAGGCTTTGAAAACAAGGCTATGCATGGTGGCACAGGCCTTTAATCCCAGCACCAGGGAGGAGAGACAGGTGGGGTCTTTGTGAGTTCCAGCCAGCCTGGTTTACATAGTGAGACCCTGTCCAAAAAAAAAAATGTTGAAGGGAGCACTGGAGAGATGGATCAGCAATTAAGAACATTTTCTGCTCTGACAGGGGACCACCAACATCAGGCAGCTTAGTAGCCTACAGCTCCAGAGCCAGGAGGATCCAGCGCCCTCTGTTCTCGGCACACCTAGGCACCACCCAGGCATGTACATACTAAAGGTACTATGAATAAAATCTTTTTTAAAAAGAAGGTTTTGTGCTGACCAAGATAACTATTCTTTACAAGTGTATCTTGGGCCGTGTGTGTGTGTGTGTGTGTGTGTGTGTGTGTGTGTGTGTTTTCATCAAAGAAAACTGGTGTTTAGCAGATACATTGAAAACCATATGACAATACCTATTTAGCTTGCAAAATTATTTTTGAATTCCCAAAATTCAAAAAAAAAAAAAAAAGTGAGGCCATCATGGCATGAAATAAATAAGGAAACATCTGAAATAAGTCATTTGGGAACTAGATGACATCAGCGAAGGTGAGCACAGCTGCTGGGTGGTCCCGAAGATGTAGGAAGCAGAGACTAGACGGGCAGTGGATGGAGGCAGAGCATGAGGCTTCGGGACAAAGCAGTCAGGGCCCCTAGATGTGGAAACCCGTTCACTCAGAAAGAGGGCCCTTTCCAGACTGCAGGAGAGGAGGGTGGAGGAGGAGAGGGGAGAAAGGAGGAAGAGGAAGGAGGAAGGAGGGGGCGGAGGAGAAAAAGAGAGGAGAGGGAAGAAGGGGGAGGGGAAGGAAAGAGGGAGAGAAGAGGCCTCAGGACAAGGCCGCCCATCCAGGTTGTTGCAGGCGATAGGAATCGCTCATTTACATAAATTACACATAATTATACTGTTCCCATAAATAACTTCAAGATTATTGATCAAGTTAAGATTCCCCTGGCTTTTGTAAGAATTTACCTCAAATTTGTGGCTTAAGGCAAACAGACAGCCCTCTTCCTGTCTTGGAGGTCAAGTCAGGGTGCAGATGGGTCTGGCGCCCTCTGGGGGCCCTAGGGAGAATCCCTCCATCTCTCTGGGCCCTCGGCCCTCTCCTCCACTTGGTGTTCTCCGTTGAATTCCTCCTCTGCCTCTTGTGAGGGAAGTTGGCTGTATGGCTCCTCCGGCTAACCCAGGGTGACTTTAGCTCAAGATGGTCAATTCAGTTCCACCTCCAGGTCATGCACAGTTCTGAGGCTCAGGACATGGATATTTCTTTCCTTTTAATATTTCTTATTGATACGAGTGTGGTGTATGTGCATGTGTGCATGCAGGTGCAACAGCCCAAGAGCTCTCAGAGGCCAGAGGATGACTTCAGGGGCCCTGTTCTATCAAGATCCACGTTATTCCCTCGAGACCGGCTCCTACGGAGCCTGGAGCTGGGCTCCACACATCCTCCTGTCTTCTCCCTCTCTCTTCTGAGCTGTGGATTATAGTCACGTACAGTCACGCCTGAATTTGCACACGGGTTCTGGGGATTTGAACTCAAGACCTTATGCTTGTGCAGAAAGTGCTTTTCCTTGCTGAGCCATCTCCCTAGCACTAGACTCGGACATTTCCTAGTGCGGCCCATCTTCAGGGACCGCTAAGCCCATCTTGTTGCCCCTCCTCACGTCCCTTGCTCGTTGTCTAGGACTTACTCTAAGTACTTTCATGCACAGTCATACGTGTTCAGACATGTGAAACATACACACGTGTGCACACCTTCCAGACACACCAGGCTCGGAATAATATATGAGTTGGCTTTGCAGATCATAGGCATGTGCTCCAGCACACACACACACACACACACACACACACACACACACACACACACACACCACACACACACACAGTGCATTTCCTCCTCTCACCCCCGGGGCTGTATTTTCCTTCTTGATCCTACCCTGTGAACATCCTGTGTTGGATGGTCACACCTTCTCGGTGAAGTCCTGGCTTCTCTCAGATTGTGTTTATACACATGGGTCTTCAACCATTCTTATCCAGACACGACTCTAAAGTGTCATTTATTTATTTTGTGTATGTGTGTATGTGAGTTTGTATGTGTGGGCCCATGTGGAAGTCAGAGGACAACTGGAATTACTTCTCTTCTGTAGTTATGCGAGTCCTGAGGACTGAACTCAGGCCATCAGGCTTGGCAGTCAGTGCATTTACCCACTGAGCCATCTTGCTGGCCTGGGACATGATTTTAAGGGGACTTGTTACAGAGTTGGTAACAATAAGAGGCTGTGAACGTCCATGTCATTGTGTGGAATGTACTTTCATGTCCCTTGGGCAAATTCAGAGAACTGGGAAGTCTGGATCTTCAGGAGGGAGTGTGCCCAGGTTCTGGGGAGCCCCTCCCAGGACTGCAGCCAGGCCTCTGGGGTACGGCCGCTGCAGCTGCTCTGCCTTCTCGGGCTTCGCTGCTTTAGCTCTGTAGGCTTGTACCTGGGGCCTCCTGAAGTTTTAATACGCGTTTATCTGACATCACAGTAAACACCTCTTCATATGCGTTTCACCATTCATGGGTCCCTTGTTTATAAATGTCATCTTTGCATCGCTGTTATGTGTTTCTGGTATCCCTTTGTGTTTCAGATACACTCCTTGATGGATATGAGTTTGGATCCTTCCCCCACTTTGTGACTGACCATTTAAAATGGACATTTGCAAATTTAAAAATGAACTTGCATAGAGCAGAGGGCTCTGGCACTGTGGAAGCCCCCCCCCCCACTTCTCTATTGCATCCTGGGAGGGACATTTCTGCGTCCCCCCCACTTCTCTATTGCATCCTGGGAGGGACATTTCTGCATTCCTCCCCCCCAACCATAAAATTATTTCATTGCTACTTTTAAACTGTAATTCTGCTACTGTCAGGAATCATAATGTAAACATCTGATATGCAGTGTATTTTATATGTGACCCCCCAAAGGGGTCATGGCCCACAGGTTGAGAACCACTGCCTTAGACTGATACCATTCCCTATAGGAAGGGCGGTTGGAATTTTGTTGTAGATCATGGACAATTTACTAGTAAATTGGGAGAAACCTGAATCCTAACAATACTGACTCTAGTCAGTGAGTGCTGCACGACCTTCCCATGTGTTTAGGGTCTGTCGTGGTTTCAGTAAGAAGGTACCCCGAAGGCTCAGATGTTAGAACACACAGATCCCAGTTGGTAGAGCTGCTAGGGAAGGTTTGCGAGGTGTGGCCTCCATGGAGGAAGTAGGTGCGTTTACAGACTCTGAGTCACTTCCGGTTTGCTCTCTCTGCTTCAGGCTTGCAGTTCACGCGTTCTCTGCTACCTGGCCTGCCTCTGTGCCTGCCATCATGGACTCTTTTCTCCCAGGAACTTTAAGCCAAAATAGACCCCTCTTCCTCAGGCTGCCTTTAGTCACGGTGTCTTTATCACAGCAAAGTCACTAATACAGGGTCCTTTGCTTTTGCTCAGTAATGATCTACAGTTTTAAGTGTGTACACATGGCCCATTTCCATATCTTTATTATGACATACTTAATTTTTGATGCTGTTGGAATGGATGCTTGAAAGTTTTCACTTTCTTATTGCTCACTGTGGACATAGAGAAACAGTCACCATATATTCTATCACATGATCCTACTAAATTCATTTCCGAGTTCTAGCAACTTTTGTAGATTTATTAGAATTTTCTACTTGTAATTATATTTTATACAAACATAATTTTATTTCTTCATTTTCAACTTGAATGCATTTTCTTTTCTTGTCTTATTGTAGTAGTTAGAGCTCCAGCTGAGAATTCTCCGGAAGTGGTATGAACAGAGGTTGTTTTCATGTCTGTGTCCAGGGTGAAAAGAATATCCAGTGTTCATCATGAAATACAATGCTAATTATAGGTTGGCTGTGAGTGGCCTTTGTGTGGTTGCAGGTGCTGAGGGTTTTGAGGTAATAAATGTGTGCGAACCTTGTCAAACACGTTTCTTCCAGCTGCGATAATCATGTGAGTTTTCTTATTTCTTTTATTCATATAGTAAATTATGCTAATTCACTTTCATTCATTAAATTAATGATTGAATTTGGGGATTAACTCCATTTAGTGGTCATATAGTAGTGATATATATTCATATGTTACTAAATTTGATTTACAACAATCTGTAAAGGAGCTAACTTTTGCTGATGGACATTTTCATATTAGGTTTTTATCCCAGGCACAAAATGAGTTGGGAGAAAAATAATTAGGATTTAATTTCTTCTGTATTTAAAGAAATGTGCTAAGCTTACTTAGACCTGGAAATTTTTTTGTGAGAAGGACTTTGATTGTGTATTTATTTTTATAGGTCCAGTTCTTAAACCTGACACATTTTGTCTGTGTTTAATGAACTCTGACAAGAGCTGTGCAACAACCCCACCCTCCAGCCTCCCTGGGGTCTGTGGCGATGCCTCCTTGCTTGCTGTTTCATATTGGTAATTTTCCTCTTCTCTCAGAGTTTTTCTTCTTCTGTCAACAGAAGTTTATGAATTTTATGGATCTTTTTAAAGAATGATTTTTCCACTTAATTATTGATTTTCTCATGGCATTGGTTGCAGCTCTGTTTTTTATTTTTCCTTCATCCTAATCCAGTTTTGCTTTATTTAACTCCTCCCTCTCTCCCTCCCTCCCTCCCTCCCTCCCTCCCTCCCTCCCTCCCTCTTTCCCTTCATCCCTTCCGTTCTTCTTCTCATCCTTGCTTCCTCTCTCCTCCCACCTCCTCCTTCACTGTCTTAAGATAAATGTTTGGACATTTATTTAATTATTGATTAACTGTTAGAGTCTCACTCTGCAGCCCAGGCTGGCCAGGAACTCAGTATGAGGTCTAGGCTGACCTCAAACTTGTGGCAACTGTCCTGCCCAAGCCTCCTGAGGGCTGGGTTTATAGATGTGAGCTGCATTATTACCAACAGATTGTTCATTTGCTTCCCTACCTTTCTTCTTTTCTTTCAGCCTTTCTAGCTTTTTTCTTTTTCTTTTTTAAAATTATCTCTGTCTCTTGCTTTCCAGCTAGGGATGGATCTCAGGGTCTTATTTGTGGTAGATATGAACCTCCCACAATCAGAGATTCACATCTTATCTTTCTTTCTGGGCCTGGAAAGTTTGCGGCCACTTTTCATACCCTTTAGGAAGCCTAAATATTCTCTGCCTTCTGTCTGCTCCTGATCATTTATTTGGCCCACAGGGTCACTTAAAGGAAGTTAGCTTAATTTCAAAAGCTTGGGCAGTTTCATGACTGTATGTGTTTTACTTTTTGCCAGCTCTGGGCCATCCTGCCAGAGTCTGAGCTTCACATGTCTCAGTCCTGAGTCCACTGAACCCATTCCACTACCCACTGTGTGGTGTATCTGGGCTATGAATCTGCCTTTTCTGGTGGAAGGGTATGTAGGTCAGTTTGCTGAGCTGTCTGGGTCTTCTCTACCTCCTTCATTGCAGAGAAGATGTTAAAGTCACCAACTACTTGTGCCAGGGTTCTGGTCCGTTCACTCCTCTGTCATTCCACTCAATGTTTTCTTAAATTAGCATACAAAGTGGTGTCTTTCACCACTGATCCCCCTCACCCATACAGTTCTTTACGGCCTCCTGCTGGTCCCTCCCCAACTCCAGGACCCTCTACTCTACTTCTAGGTCACATGCATTCTACCAACTACACCCTCCTTTGGAACCTACCCTCCCCAGTCTTCTTTCTGTCTTTATGACCCATAGCTACACTTGCACATGCATCTATAAAGATTAAAATCTAGACTCTCCACGAAAGAATCATGTATGTAGTAACTGTCTTGCCTAATAAGATAATTTCCAGTTCTGTTTTCCAACAAATATATGATTTCATTTTTTTCTCTCTAGATGAACAGAACTTCATTATATGTGTGTGTACATGTTCCACGCCCGTTCCTCTGTTGATGGACATGTATTTTAATACACTGTTACTATGAGTATTAAATTTTAGGATTGCTTTATAGTCTTGATTCATGGACCCTTTTGCTATCACTAAATTTCCTTTTCTCTTTAAGTTCATAGTTCTGGAGTCACTTTAATCCTGAGACATCAGTCCATCTTTCTTATGATGAGTTTTAGCATTCTGATCCTGCTGACTTTTGTCTACTTATGCAGCTCTGTCTGTGAGACCTGGGATTTGAAGACCTTAGAGAACGGGGTAGACCACAGTCCAATGCTGCAGACAACTTTACTTCAGTTTTGATATACTTCTACACACAAATGTCTAAACAGATTTTTCTTTGGGCTGCTAGTTCACAAAAAATGACACAGAGACTTACTAATTAGAAAAGCTGGACTTTAGCTTAGGCTTGTTCCTAACTAGTTTTTATAACTTAAGTTAACCCATGTTTTTTAATCTACATTCTTTTATGTGATTTGGTTACCTTTACTCTGAAATCCCCATCCTGCTTCCTCTCTGTCTGTCTGGTGATTCTGCCTTTCTTCTTTCCAGAGTTCTCTCTGTCCAAAAGTCCCACCTATATCTCTTGCCTAGCTATTGGCCATGTAGCTTTTTATGAAACCAATCACAGTGACATATCTTTACACAGTGTAATCAAACCTCTCATAACAAAAAATGTAACAATAGGCACAATGATCCAAGATGTTGTTTGAGTTCAGAAAAAACATGACTGGAAAAACATATAAATAAACACCTGTAAGCACATACTAAATATTAAGAGAACAGACCTTTCTCAGAACTTTTCTCTGGACAGACCAATTTAAACACAATTTCCTGGCACGTACTATAGATTATATCTGGGAAAGCAGAGGCCACATCCAGATTGAGGGCACCTGAGGACAGCCCTCAGCACATCCTTTCCCCAGACTGGGTTCTACAGCTATGTTCCAACACCCAACAATAATAAACACGTCTTCAAACTGAATGCAAATGTTTGTCGCAGGAAGCGTGAAATCACGTCCAAGAACACTCCAGGGAACAAGATGCGCCTGCAGTAAAAGGCCCTCTGCCTTCTTTTCCTGGAGCCTCTCTCTCAGTTCCCCAAGGCATTTTCCACCATGCATCGTTCTTTGGCCACGTTCCAACATGACCTTTCTGCCATCTTATTTTAACCCATCCATATTTTCACATGAAGTGTCTTTTTATGGGTAAGATGTAGTATCTTCTGCTTTTCTACCAAATCGAATAACTTTTGCTTTTTTAATTGGTGATTTTAGTTCATTTACACTCAGTGCAACTATTATTCATTGGTTTAAGTCAACTGTATTATTTGTTCAAATTTGCTGTTTGTTCAACCTTTTCTTTTCCCTTGTCCTATCTTCTTATGCTTTTTGGAAACTGAGTGTGTAATCCTCCCCCTCAATCTCTCTCTTAATTTGCCTTCTGTTGGTGTGATAAAACACTGACCAAAAACCACCTGAGGAAGGAAAGGATTGTTATTTGGGTGAAACGCCCCCCCTCACCTGCTCCCCACTGCCCTCCCGCTCCTGGCTTACCGTCCATCACTGAGGGGAAGCTAGGGTGGAAACTCAAGCAAGAACTTGAGTCAGGGACTGAAGCAGGGACCATGGAGGAGCACTGCTTAGTGGCTTGATCTCCATGGCTTTCTCAGCCTACTTCGTAATACACCCTGGCCCCACCTGTCCAATGGTGGCATTGCCCACAGTGGGGTGTATCCTCCCATATCCAATTATCAGTTAAGAAAATGCCTACAGACATGGACCCAGGCCAATCTGAGAGAGAAGATGTCCCAGTTGAGATTCCTTCTTTCCAAAAATGCTTTAGTTTGTGTCAAGTTGACCAAAACTAAGTATGGAACCCCTATGGAAATAAGGCCAATTATCAACAAATGGAATCTCATGAAATTAAAAAAAAAACTTTTATACAACAAAGGAAATGAGTGAAGAGGCAGGAATAAAATATCTACTTAACATATATCTCATAGAGGATTTGTTTCTTGAATGTACAAAAACAACAACAACAAAAAACCCATAAACAACAAGAAATCAAACAACTCAGTCAACAAGTGGGCTGATGAAGTGAGCAGGCAGTTCTCAAAGGGTGGAACACAAGCGGTCAGTAATCACACTAATAATGTTTGGATTTACTGGCCAGTCCAGAAATTAGTCTTAAATTATTATCATTCCATTTGTCCCCATTATTAGTATATTTGTTAAAAATCTTCTGAACTATTTTAGGGTCACTAGAAGTCAGGCTTTAACTTGACAGACAACGCCTTGGGATGTGTATATGATGGTCCCTTTCCAGCTCGCCTACCTTTGGTGTACAGCTGGGATACAAGCCTCACAGGATGCTGTAACAGTTCTGCTTCCAACGCCAATTGTCTTCCTAAGAGTTTGCGTGACAAAAATGTCTGTGTCATTTACATGCTCAGCTGCCATCCCTGGGACTCTTTGTTTCTTTGTCGTAGATCCAGGCTCCCTCTGATGTCACTGCTTCAGCAGGAAGGCTTTTGTTGTTAACGTTTCTTGTGGTATTGTCCACTGGCAGCAAATTCACTGAGACTGATATGACTGGGGTGAATCTTTGTCTTATTTAAAGGAATGTTTGCCTGGATCTAGAGTTACAGGTTGCCCTTCTGGCTTGCAGCAGTTTATAGATTTTCTCACTGTTCTAGCTTTCATGTCTCTCACAAGGTGTCTTCCCTCTCTGTGATCTTTGACTCTTGTGTGGGGCGTTTCCCACCCACCCTGGCTGCTCTGGAGGTGTCCATGGGCTGGTCGCCACTGAACTTTGGTGACTTTCACTTGTGTATTCACGGTTTGTCATCTAGTCGAAATAAATATTCAGCATTTAGCAATTATTAAAAAGTTTTTAAAATTATAATTACTTCCCTTTTCTCTTTCTAAATCTCCCCATATATCCCTCCTTTTTCTCTTTCAAATTGCGGCTTCTTATTTTCTTTGTTGTTACATGCTTACATGTATGGAGATATGCATTCGCTTTGACTTCGTGTTGTTGAGAGTGCAGGTCCCTGGCCTGTCCACTCACAGCATGTGACTCCATTTGTTATGTTTTTGTGGTTACTTTACATTCTGAAGGATGGAATTAAGCCAGAATAACTCACTTATCAATTTCCCTGATTAAAGGCACTCTGTCATTTCCAGCCAGCTACTATCAGGTCTGTCTCACAAATACATCTCTTCCTTCATTTTATTTCTACTGGCTGGAGTCTAGAATCTCCAGGTCAACAGGTGTTTGTGCTTCTTAATTTAAATATCATTTCCAGTGGGGGCTTTCAAACCGTCTATTGACAACATGTCTACTTGATCGTATGCATGGAATTCCTAGAATGCTGCCTGCATGAAGTTTGAGTCAGTGTAGCCTGGGCTGTGTGTTCTTTCTTGACTTGTCCCCTCTGCCCTCCCCCTCCCCCCCCCCCCCCCCCCCTCCCCCCCCCTTCTGCCCCCCCCCCGCCCTCTCAGCACACTTCCCTCCATCACTGAGTCCAAGTCCACACAGAGCCATGAACTGCCATTTCAAATACTGACACTGCTGCCTCTAGAAGTTCTACCTGGTTCTCAGGTATATCTTTACTAAATATCGAGTGGGAAAAGTACAACACGGCAAACTGAGCATTATGATCTAGACTCTAGATCAAACAGTGGTCGTATGTAGCAGGAATCTTAAAAGTTCTTATTAATAAAATCAAACCTGGAGCCAGGTATTGGGATGAATGCTGGAAGGTCAGAGAACCAGAACAAGCCACAGCTACCTCACCTCACTAGTTTCTCAGCTGATCCTGGAAGCCTCTGAGTCCTCATCCAGAATGAATTTCAGCTGAACTGTTGCTCAAAAGCCTGAAAGCTTAACTAGCCAAATGCTTAACCAGCCAAAATGCTTTTAGTTTCTGGTCCTCACGCCTTACATATCTTTCTGCCTTTTACCATCACTCCCTGGGATTATAGGCTCACTTCTTGGGATTAAAGGCATGTGTCACCATGCTTGGCTGTTTCCAATGTGGCCTTGAACTCACAGAGATTTCTGCCTCTGGAATGCTAGGATTAAAGGTGTGAGTGCCACCATTTTCTAGCCTCTGTATCTAGTGGCTGTTCTGTTCTCTGACCCCAGATAACTTTATTAGGGTGCACAATATTTTGGGGAACACAATACCACCACAGTTGTATATAATGAAGTATAGTTTATTTTTTAACAGCCTCGAGTTTATTTGTGGAAATAGCAGAGGACACCAGCCATGTGCAAACAGGATGGGAGAGTCACACCAGCCATGTGTGCAGGGGTGATCACACCAGTCCATCTGTCTTCACATGGACAGACAGATGCTTTTACCACAAGGCCTTCCTAGGAGGCCTGGGAAGGGCTTAGAGCCACAGCAGGAACTGCAGCCTCAGCTTTGGTTTGAGCCTTGGCCTTTGGTGGGCAGAGCCTGAAACTCTTGGCTGTATAGTCAGGAACTGCTTCCCAAGCTTGGGATGGGTGATGAGGGAGGTCATCAGAGCCGTGGTTGAGGTCCTTAGCCACCTTAGTATCAACCTCTTGGGCTCCACAATGGCTTTGATTGCCACATCACCCATGGCCTTTGTGCCATTTGGCTGAATCTTCTTCAGGTTGCTTTTGTGCTTCTTGCCAAAACACGTGTTCCTCAGGAACTTGGGGTTGGCCTTCTTAGAAAAGCATCTCTTTGTAACCTGGGTTTCTTGATGCTGCTTCTATGATCTTTCCAGACTGGTCGTGTTTGCTGTGGGACTTGGGACTTGGCCATGTCAGCGCAGAAACCCATGACTCCCAAGGCTTTTGGGGCCAGAAGAGAAAATGAAGCGCATTTAAAGAATAAGGCAGTGGATTGTACAATGACACCTCTGGCCAAGGACAGACTACCACTATGACAGTACTCTCATAAAACTACAATGGAGCCCCGAGTCCCTGTGGCCTTGTGTGTTGTTATTCCCTAACATCACACTACAGTGCCTTCCTCTCGTGCTTGTGTTTGTACATGGACTCACTTCCAGCCTTCTTAACAGCACAGTATGTGTAATTCTCTAAGGTAGGTCATGCCTGGCTAGGACAGTGCGTCTGTACTCCTGGGTTGTGTCTCCTGCTGGACTCTGTCCATTGTTATTTTGGAGTATCCTCTTACTCTCCGTGATGGGGATGTAGCTCAGTGGTGGCTCACAAACAGTCCTCAGGAAACCCTGGGTCTGACTATCAGCAACCAAAAAAGTGCAAAAGTAAAGCCTCACGCTCTTACATGAGGAACTGGAAAGGCTCCCGTAGCAGCACGCCTTTCTGCTTTGACAACGTCTCCCACTTCCCAGGAGAACGGGGTCTTGGGTCGGAACACTCTCCTGCCCTGTGTTTTCCCCGGGAGAAAGAGGCTAGCTTGCACATATGTGTTATGTAGCTGAAGTCATAGCGGGCTGGGGGATCTAGGTCAATGTAGGGAGAGTCTGCACAACCGTGGAACTTCCTATTGACACATTTCTAAGAACAAATCCTCATGTTAGGCAGCACCTGGCTTTGCCCGCCAGACTGCCCAAAGGAAAGGTCTAAGGCTGTAAGAACAATGCTAAAGTCAGCACCCCATTGCCAGAATGTGTGCACGTAAGTTTCTCTTCAGGAAGACAGGCTGGATTGCAACATGTGATTTTTGTCATGAAGTCTCCCAGGAGCATCTACCAAGCCCCATGGGCCCAACAACAACCACGATACAGATGGTGATGGAGACCTTGGGCTGGGCCTTTTATTACTCAGTAGATTTTCTTAAGAACCCTGTAGATTTTGTCATATTTATTATTGCTTCTGGTCTGGGTAGTCGACCGCTCATTGTTTCTGAAATTTATCTGTTTCATCCAAGCTTCCAAGTCCAGATTGAGAAATGACTTAGTTCAGTAGAAAGGTTTTGTTTTTTGTTTTTTTTTTTGGTTATTTTTTTTTTAAAGCATGCAGATTCTGGCAGAACTCCACAGCAGAAACAGGCTGAGCATGAAGCAGGTCTGGATGGGAAGCTCCAAGGTGGTGCCACGCACCGTCCTCTGTCCTCTGTTCCTTGCAGGCAGGCTAGCTTCTTTGTCTATGGTGTGCCTGTGAGCACATTCGCACATAAGTGGTCCTCACATACCGGAAGACAGAGAACTCAAGGGGTCTGCCCTGTGAACAGTGGTGCCTTTGGGGATCCTGCACATCCTGCAACCTGAAGTGTCTTTAGGCCAAAGAGACTTCTCATTAAAATTATGGGAAGATTAAGATGTAGCTTTAGTTAAATAATCCTCCAGGATCTAGAATCTCAGTGTGTGTTATGTTGCAGTCAATATTATACAAGTGAAAGATACTGTCTTCTTCACAGATCAGTATCATTAACTATTCGATTACTAAGTACAAGTGGATAATTGTCACCAACAAGAGGCACTAATGGTGCCTTTACACACTCTGTTGGAAGCTCATGGGACTATATTTTGGCAGAACTGTTTCCAGGAAAGAGGATGGATACATACAGGGTCACTGTGAGATTTCTCTTTATAAAAGTTATATTTTGCACCTTTTGGCAGGTATGGGTCTTGGCTATTATAGAAAAAAAAGCACCTGATAAAAATGAAAATTTTCCAACATAAAGTACAGTCTCTTAGCAACCAGAGAGATGTAAAAAGTTCACTTTCTTGATGGCCAACAAGAAGGGTGCTGCTGAATGACCGTTTTCTAAAAGGCAGGGACTCAGGGCCACACTCTAGGAGGGTACGGGGACTGTGCACTTACCTGATGGATGGCCTCAGCTGGGGTGGTAACACTTTGTCATTATTTTTTGGGATGCATGCTCTGTCTTCCAAGATGTTCAGGAAGTAAAGCTTTGTATCATGATGGAGGATGAACTTCTCCAGAACTTTCTACAGAAAGTCCCATTCCAGTTGCTTAGTGGTCCCATGCCCCCCCACCCCCCAAAGAGGGAAGGTTCTGAGGACAAACACTCCAGCTTTTCATTTGTCGCTACTCTGCACCATGAACTAAGCAAACAGCACGAGCTCAGATAGCCATTTCCACACAGAGAAATCATGTTCAGAGGACGGAATAACAACCACCCCAGTGTGGCTGCTTCTCGTGGCCAAGGGTGATGATCCAGATGCCAAGAGGCCTGGCTGGACTGGCTAAGCCTTTCTGAAGAGAGCATCAGTTGGACTTCTGGGAGAGAGGTTTGCAGTCTGTTTCAGAGTTAGAAATACATGATACTGTGCAAAGCTAGCCAGAGGTATGTAGAGCTATAGACGCCAGGAAGACCCCTGCCCTCCTGAGGAGGCATGTTTTCTGCCAGCCAGCCGAAATTCTGGGGTTCTGTGCTCTTTGTCACCCATAGTCACAGTGTGACATTCTAGCTGGGAAAGCCATGAATTCCCCAACTGATTATCAAGATCCACATGGACATTACTCACAGCTCTGGGTACCAAGATGAGGATTCACCTGCTAGTGAAAAGGGGCTCTCATTTACCCAGGCTAAGAGAACAGTTAAAAAGGATCAGGTATATGGCTCAGTGGTACCTGGATTGCATGAGGTCCCAGATCTAATGCACAGCCCTGTAAGAACAAAAAGAAAGAAAATGTAAAATGTAAATCTTCATATGTTAGAGAGGGAGTTGGGTTGAACATAAAATCCCAGTACCCTGGCAATGATGGGGATCTAGCCACTGGCCAAGACTGGCACTGATGAGGATCTAGCCACTGGCAGGCACTGGCAGTGATGGGGATCCAGCCACTGTCTGACTTCCTTCTCCTTTGCAGGTTCCTGGGATTATTTAAGTGCCCTGCTGTGCCTGAGCAAGGTGCTCATAGTGAACCAAAGGGCACATTTCACCATCTGAGCCTGAAGAAGGGAGTGATGCAACCCTAAAAAAACAATCACCCAAACACTGTCCATGAAACTGCCGTTTGTTCCAACAGTGACTAAGATGGAAAGTCTCACTGGGGAGACTCTAACGTAGGAGGAGGAAGGGCTGAGGAGATGCTGGCAGGCTGGAGGCACAGGTGGCTTGGGAGTGTGTGGTGCAGAGATAGACAACTAAAACTCCTCTGTAGTGAGGTCCCCAGGCTGCTGTCAACCATTCCTGAGGAGTGGCTGTGGCCAAACTTTTGATGCTTTCCAAGGGATAATGTGGTGAGTGTGTGAGAGTGTGAGAGTGTCAATGTGTGTACGGGTCTGAGTGTGTGCAAGTATTGTGTATGTAAGAATGTGTGTGTAGCTGGAGAGTTTCTCTCCAACTCCCTCCAAGCCCTGCCAGTCCCGGAGCCCTCTTATAAAATAAACATACAGACGCTTATATTATTTAAACTGTTCGGCCATTAGCTCAGGCCTACCATTGTCTAGTTCTTACTCTTATACTAAGCCCATTTCTGTTAATCTATATGTCGCCACATGGCTCGCGGCTTACCGGTACCTTACATCTTGCTTGTCATGGTGGCGGCTGGCGGTCTCTCTCTGCCTCAGCCTTCCACTTCCCCCAATTCTCCTCTCTGCTTGTCCCACCTATACTTCCTGCCTGGCTACTGGCCAATCAGTGTTTTATTTATTGACCAATTAGAGCAACACATTTGACATACAGAACATCCCACAGCATGTGTGTATATATGAAAATGTGTTTGTATGCATGTGTGTTTGGTGTATGTGTATGTATTTGTGGGTATGTACATGCATGTGTGGTGTATGTGTGTGTGTGTATGAGTATGTGCACATATGTGCATACATGGGTGTATATGACTGTGTGCACATGCATGTATGTGTGTGTGTATATGAATGTGTATGTATGCATATGTGTGCATTCATGTATGGTGTATGATATATTAGTATATGTGTATACATGTATGTGTGTGAGTATGTATATATGTGTGTGTGTACATGTGTGTATGGTGTTTATGTGTGCGAGTGTGTGTGGATGTGTGTGTGTGTGTGTGTGTGTGTGTGTGTGTGTGTGTGTGCACATCTTGGTAACACCGGCAGGAGACACCAAGACCTTCACTAAGAACAGCGATAATGGCCCACTTTCCAGAAATAATAAAATTCATACAGATCTTCAAATTTGAGGGTGATTTGGAGAGGGGACGGTCAGCTTCTTGTCCTCTGAAAGGCAGACGACATTCCATTCCCGAGTCTTCTGCTCCCTCGAGGATGGACACAGAGTTGGCGGTGGCTGCTGAGCTATGAGCCTGTCACTGCGAAAGGCCCATGGAGAGTGTGTGACTCCCCCTGCTCCCCAGGACAGGCTCCTGGCTGGTGTAGCAGTACAGCCGCCGTTTGTTCATGGCCAGTTGGGATCAGGGAGTCTCCATCATGGTTTTCCACAGGCACCAGGGGAGAAGGTGATGTGGGGCATCCTGATAGGTTCTCAGATGGAAGGGCTGGAGCTGAGCGAGTGACTCAAGGATGCTTGGCCTGGTACACGTGTAGGGCATTCATTGGAAGCCGCTGTCTGGGTTCTCTCTCCGCTGTGCTGGCAACGACTTCTTCTCAGCACCCTATAGCTATGATAGAATTCCCCTCTTTAATTATAATTTCAGCAGCTTTCGCTATTGTGGAATCCTGCACTCTTGAAGTGCTAACTCCCACCTGCAGTCCCTATTGAGCTGGCATCTCCATTTTATGTGGTGAATTCCACTGGGTTCCTCACGCTGGGTACCAACTCCAAGAACTCTTTACCGGCCGGATTTATGATGGATGCCATCTGTTCTGATAGGAGGAAACAGATATTGATTTTTAATATTTTCTCCCAACTTGTTTACTCTAGGATAATACCGCAGCTGTGTGGCAGCTTGCCTCTGAGTGGGAAGGATTATTACCACCGCCTTTTGACGGGATGAATCACCCAGGACAGCCTGAATGGCTAAAGGGTAGACTTTGATGTTATGTCGCTTCATTTACCCTTATGACTAAATGATTATTGATTTTATATTTTTAAGCTCTTGAAACGTGAAAATAACTCGGTGGAGAAGGCTGGCTGTGTTAGTTTTATTAATTTATTTCTGCGGGGCATAATTCACTTTGGACCAGGTTGTGAAGGTTCTGGGTTCATGACCGGCTGCAGATACAGTGGCAAAGAAATGCCTTATTTATATAGTCATTGCAAGTAGTCCCAGAATCAATACAGTCTGGGATTGGATGATTAAACTCAGCCCCTTTGTGGGGTTCATTCCTGTAGCTGCTGCCGAAATCAGCTGGACTGCCCAAGCTTCATGTGATCAAGTCTACAAATAGCAAGTTTGTTCAAGTTGAAATATGATTTTTTGGTTCATCATTTTTTTATCTGCTATGTTCACTCAATGACATTTTAACAGCCTACGGGGGAAAAAGGAGGGTGATGGACTACTTCAATGAAATCAGTAATCTGCGTTCAAAGAGCCTCCTCCAAGGACGTCTAGGATGTGGCTGGCTGGGTCCTCCAAGGCTCTAAGCAGAGATCCTCAGCAGCCTGGGCTCAATGCTGGAAGCTTCCATCCTGCAGCAAGGCCCCGGATGTAGACTGGAGCTGAGGCCCCTCTGTGCACTCAGCAGGGCCAGTGCTTCTGTGTGCATTCATATGTCTGCAGAGTCCTGCCTTCGGACGCCTTGTCTGACATGTGGTGCTTTTGTCTCAGGCACACCAAAGTCTCCTGACCTCATTTCTTTCTCCATAGAAAGCTCAGAGTCCTGGCCATGGAAAATTTGGGCCTTCTGGGTTTCATTTTTCACATTTCTACATAAGTTATTTTTATAGATTTTAAGCATAAATCCTCACATCTATTCCTTCTTAATAAAATTTGGTTTGAACCAAGTGTAGTATCATACACCTGTAATCCTGGCATTTCAGGCAGGAGGAAGGTGAGTTGGAGGCTAGCCAGGGCTGTAGGGGGAGGCCCTGATTAATCAATAAACCTAAATAATAAATAACGGTTTGATTATTAAGGTTCTAAGTCAGTGTGTGTGTGTGTGTGTGTGTGTGTGTGTGTGTTTGAAATAAGGTATTTTATATAATCCCAACCTGTCTCCTGGTGAGCAGAAGAGTGGGCTTTGAGCACGTGAATGGAAGAGCTGTCTTCTAGGACTTTCCATGTAGACAGCAAATGTGAAAGACCAGAGTTAGCTCAAGCCAGAAAGGTTCATGACTCATTTTCATTTCAATGAAGTTTTCAGCCTCCATCTCCTTCCCTTGGCCTTCATTCCCATCCCAGCCAGAGCCGTCCATGAACTGAAGAATCAGCTCCACAAGCATGATCCAGTGTCCTGTCCAAGATGACAACTGATGCCCTGAGATCGATACAGTCTTCTACTTGGTCATATGAGGTTTGTCCTGAAATCCCTTTCAGATGAACTCTGTGGTAGATTGAACTCCACAGTGGTCAGCCCTAACTCATATTGCCGGGGGTTTTCTGCTTGGGAACACAGGAAGTCATTGTTAGGCCTTCCGTTTCCAGAACAGGACTTCCTAGCATGGTGAGTCATGGCCGTGTATTTTTATGGAGTTACAAAAGGTGTAAAACACTCCCTCTCACTTTAGGCAGTGTGTGTGCATAATTAATATGCAGTAAATTATATAGCTCCAGTTTAAAGCTTGTTTAAATGCATAGAATTGCAAAGAGAATGGAGAAATAAAATAACTTCGGACCAGCATAATGTAATATGTTGATCAATTTTATAGGGAGTGGTGAATATTTAATTAATCACCTTTTGACAATTATTCACAGTGGTCAGAATCAAGGTCTCCATTAAAGCCAAAGAATAGCTTCATTACAAATGACTCATAAAAGTGTCAAGGGCTGGCTGTGAGGACAAGTAATTTCCTTTCCCTTTAAAACCATTAGATGGGCTGGTGGGGGTGGGGAAGGTAATAGAGTATGGAATCCTCTGATTACAAAGCAAACCTTCAGTTGTAAGTTTGACAGTCTGTTGTAGGCCAGGGGAGGGGGTGGAAGAAAGTTAGCACAGTCCTTCTTCCTGCTGTGTTTCCTTTTAGAAGGAGGCAGACACGGAGGCATGCTGGCTCTTGCTGGATTACTGCTTCCATCCAGCAGTATTTGCATCTGAGTCCTGGGGGGAATCTCTCTCTCCCATGGGGATCTACCTCTGCTGTCAACTTGATTGATGTACTCAGGGTTACTTCCTGGAGTTGCTGTGGACAAGGACAGCGAAGAGAAACCTGTGTCACAGGCTGAGCTTGGAAGACTCAGAACGGGTGGACCATCATGCATCCTTGTCACTCAAGCAATCTCAAGAAAGACTCAATAACTGTGATTGTGTCAATGAACCCATTTCTCAGCTTGTGATACTGACCTTGAAACTTGACTTTCAACTTTTAGACATCAGGATAGAGGAACCTGTGTGGACTCTTCACAGTGTCAGATATGCTTTTCTCCCAAGTGACTGAGTGGATCCTACTCATTTCTGACAACAGCCTTGCAAAGGAACATTACCAGACAGACCTGCGTCTCCAAGTGCCCTGCCATCTGCAGGGGTAGACACATTGGTGTTGAAGTCACATCTCCCCTTCAAGGGACAGAGCCTGGAGTTGAATTTGTCATACCAGGAGAACAAGTAGATACTTGAATTCAACTGCATTTGTGAGTGGCTTTCTTTGCTTTTAAACTTTCTCCCCAAACTAGCAAAATACCTGAAGTGTTTTAGTCCAAACAGAACCTGAACGTACTTCAGTTTTCAAAAGTTTTGCCTGTTGCTGTGACCAACAGTGGGATGAAACGCCTCCTTCCTTCTTTGAAGCTCACATCGGACGCCCATGGGCAGCCTGACTCTGGGGCACACACCCATCCACACAAGTTCAAGTGACCACTTTTGAAAACTAATGGCTATTGACTCTGGTCGGGATCTCTATGATGTTATCTGGCCCATAAAGACTTTGTGGTATGCGTTTACATTGTATCTGGCGAGTGTCTAATCAGTATTGATTTTCCTTGTGTGTAGTACCGATGTCAAACAACCTAATATATTTAAATGGAGATTATTTCAGTTATTTATCTACCATGTGATAAGATCAAAGGCAGTTAACTGTGCGGTAGATGGAGAAGATAGCGCGGTGTGCTTGGGCCTTCAGCTTCACCGTTGTGCCACTCGATGATGGCGAACAGCTAAAAATTAACTTTGTGAAGCATGTTGAGATTGGGGGTCTAGGAAGAATCAAGCAGATGGAGGAGGGAGATGCTGGCTTCGGGCTCTGTGAATGCTGGCAGTGGGAAGAAGGGCTTTTCAAAGGTCCTGGGAAATCATGGCCGTGCTTAATTCACTCTTGGTTTTTTTGTTTAGATATTTCTGGAGAAATCAGGAGCAAACTCAGGCTGATGGATGTGTGATTTCCCCGAGGATGTGTACCGGTTAATCTGCAGAGTGAGTTCAGGGGGATCTTCTCCTGGGGTGAGGAGTTTGGCAGGGCCATCTCAGGGGCCGTGTGCTTATTTCATTTTACTAATGGAGGCCTGCTGATGCCGTGGGATAATTGTGACTGGTCTGGCACACGCGTCTGAAAGCAACGGAAGCTGACTTTATTTTTATTAACTCCCTTCCCACAGAGAAATTTCTCAATATTTCTCTTTTTCAAAGTACATCCGAGTGACAGCTTTTTGAATTCATTATAACGTAAGATACACACTTATTGTTTTGAAGTGATTAACAGTCCATTTTAAACAATGCAATGAAAGTTTTCCAAGAATTAAAGAAGAAAAAAAAAATGAAGTCATACACACTGAATCCTAACGTGGGACTCAGGCATCCCAAGCTGGTGAGTTCATCAGCGAGAGGATTGGAGGCTCTGACTCCATCCCGCTTAGCATTTCCAGTCTCTACCCTCCCCGTACTTCCTGGTCACTCTGAGATGCTGATCTGGCTGGAGGGTGACTTGGCTGGGTCTGCTGGAGAATTCATCGGCTTCCCTGGGTTGTTGATTCACAGTGCTGGGGTGCTGCTCAGGGGTAGACTGCTTTTCTACCACACATCTGCAGCCCTGCTGAGCCCAGCACCAGGCCACAGGGGCCAGGCACACTAACTGGCCTCCCTCACCACCTGCCTCCTCCCACCCTTGCTGACACTGGCTTTGCCCCAGCAGATCAGCTTCCTGACCGTGGTGGAGTGTGACTGCTACAGTGTGCTTCTGTGCAGAATGGCTCAGTATTATCGACCTGTCCTTTCTGTGGCTTCAGGAGGAAGCTGCACCAACAGAGAGAGCTCATGAAGATCTGGAGAGCCTATCTGCTCTTTCCCCAGAGTGATGGGCAGGAGTCCCATGCCCAGTGCCTCTCAGGAGCCATGTGCAGGAGAGGAGGAAGGTACAAGGCAGAGGGCCCCATTCTTCTCCCTCCTCCCCTCCTGTTTCTTCCTCCCTTCCTCCTGAGTCCTCCCCCTTCCTTTCTTACTCTCTGTCGTCCTATTTCCTCTCTCATCCTACTTCCTCCCTCTTCCTCCATCCTCCTCCTACTTCTTCCCTCCTCCTCTGTCCTCCTCCTACTTCCTCCCTCTTCCTCTGTCCTCCTCCTACTTCCTCCCTC